>JAQGAB010000268.1:0-33029 GCA_034696565.1 Isotomurus graminis | reverse complement strand
GATGCTGTGTGCAAAGTTTAAGCAGCCTACCTATCTCCGTTCTTAAGTTATCGTGGGAACAGACAGACACACAGACAGACGACATGGTGATCGTATAAGCCCAAATTGACTGGGCTAAAAAAGTAACAACAGTACAAGTGCGTTGGTAGGTTAAAGTTAGTATATAATTTCATTACATTCATTCAGTTTTGTATAGCGTCCAAATAAGAATATAAAGAGACTTAAAGAGGTACAGAGGCAAGTGCTTCATAATCATATTCTGAGTGTAGAACTGCATCTGAAATGTTTACGTTAAGTTTTTCTGTGTAAGTAGTGTATTAATGAAGAAAGATGATGGCCATGAAATAAAGTGTCTTACTCGGAGATAGAAAACGAGTTTTAAAGCTGCAAAATAATCATCTGGAGTGTGTTTGCATTTCTATTAGTCAGTGAAGCTCCTCGAGAGTCTGAACTGAAGAGTTTAGAGTTTATTTCCACTAAAGTTAGTACACCGCTAAATATAGAAAACAGTTCAGCTGTGTTAAACTATATGGTCTGCCGCATTCAAACTTGCTTAAATTCACTTTTATATTATGAATATGAAGGGGTAGTTCTAAATGCTTCTATAATCTCGGAGCTGCGCCCTGCATAGGAACCTGAGATTTTCATTTTGAGTACACCGTTTTTGGAGAAAAGTCAGTGCCAAGCAGCAATTCAATTTACAATTTAAAAAATTCATGGACAAGATGTGTTCTTATTTGTCATCCTTCTTTTCACTTTTATATTGCGTTTAATTATACTGTTTATTATTAAATTTTATTATACTGCTGGTTAATGATTAATGGCACACCGAAGCGTAGCGTAATTAAGTGTATGGTGTAATAGTGGGTGTGGTTTATAACCGTATATTTAAATTTTAAATCGTGGACATTGACATTGTAGTATGCCGTCATTACGTTGGTGTTGGTAATCAGGCGATGAACGATTAGGGCAGGGCTTCTTTAAAAACGAATTATAATAAGTATGTGGAAGTACAGCATAATTATTCCAACTCCAACAAGATAAGACAAGATTACAATTTAAAATATGTGATAATAGAAAAAGAAATCCTTTACAAAGATCGTACTATTACAAGCTGTATTTCTTTTATCTTGATTTTTAATTTATTTGCAATTGACGACTCAGGAAGGCCGGCCATTCAATGGTTTTCAGGGACTTCCTTTTTAGTTGAATCCATCCGCGAATACTCCAGCAAATGGGTATGCCTGGAAGTGAATCTAAATCTAAATGTGACACATGAACGAATTATCTCACCAGTGACGAAATTAACACTTGGAAGTCTGAAGGTCTTTTCACTTTCGCATCCATCCGGCACTGCAACAGCTGGCATTGAAAGAGGATTTAAGGATATTGCAGCTAGTTGAAAAATAGTATTTTTCATACACCATTATTTTAGCACTTGTAGTTTACCACACTGCAGCAGTCGTTTTGTCATGGCCATGGAATCAAACGGCTATGGAGTTATGGAATTATAACTATGTGTTAATACCATCCGTCGCAGGCGTCAATTTTTGGTTTTTATCGATAGTTATGTATGTACGTAACATAGCGCAATTACATGACCTGAGTTTCAACGGACGAAATTCCATGGACTAAGATTCGAACAATATAAACAGTATTATCTTGCATCATCCATCTCATTCTCAGCTTCGCAGAGATTCTCTCACAAGTCTCGGAATATTTATAATACATGTAGAGAGATGACATCAACTCTGCCACTAATGTTCCTTTTTTTGTCATGGGCTCGAATATTATTGTTCAAATTGGTCATTTGTAGGATTGGCTTGCTTCTTCAATAAGTCCATGCCATTAACATATTGTTCGTCTGCAAATCCATGAAAAGTGGGTGTGCGTTATTGTATGCATTGCTTTATACGTTCCTGCTACAAAAACAATTGACTTTATCATCGTGTATATTTAATAAGTAATTATTACACTCTGTAGTTTCTTGAATTGATATTATTATACGGAAAGGAATCGCCTATGGGGCTTCTCTTGTATAAAAAGAGTGTAAATATGCTGGGCCGTATATGGCTTTGCCTTATTATACTTATACTTCAATACTTTTACATTCTGGGAGATGGTATAATGATACATGATTACCCATACAGATGAAAAGGAAGATTAAAGGCAAGTACGCGTAAGAATTTTTTGTGCGAACAAGATAAGATGCGTTGTGAATCGTCGACTTAAGACTGTGACTCTTAGACACATCTCAAGAGCTAATTCGTAATTGTTATAGTGGCAAAAATTGGCTATGACTGCTGTAACGTACTGTAGTTTCACTTTATCATCATTTTAAGTCGTGAATTCTTAGATATGCAAGTAATTGAAGTCAGGGTCACTTGTGACTGTATATACCTTACCTAGTAAATTAAATCTCCACTACTGTGAGTTTTAGCGAAGATTGAAGACGCAAGGAAACTGTGGTTTTGTCTCGTTTGAGTAACTATAAATGTATAATATGTTCACACTATCGTGTTCACGCACTTCACTTAGCAGCAAAAGTTCTTACTTTTTGTGATAGAATTGAGTATTGGGAGGATTTACATGTAAAGGTGATGATGTTAGGAATGGATATGAAGATAGGATGGTCGATTGGGGAAGATAGAACCTACTGCTTCAAGACAAGCTTATTGATTCTGTCACTCATTTGTATTCAGCAGTAGTTAATATTGAATCACAAAAATGATTTACAAGTAGAAAGAGACAACAATTGACTAGATTTAGTATCTGAGTAGCTCCATTACGAGTATCACAGATAGGCAGTAAGGTCCTCCAGACACAAAGTTGTGAGCACACCTTGTTTTCAAGTTCAAAAGTGTTTTTACTTGCAGAGATTTAATAAAGCGTATTGTACTCGTATCTATTACATTTTATTGCGTTTGCGTACGTATGCTACTACGCTGATTTTCGCAATCGTTCTTATGCTACTACGCTGATTTTCGCAATCGTTCTTGCTATTTTGAAAAACTTATTATAGAACAAAAACATTTCAAAAATCTCATGTTTGCAACTTAATATCATCACCGAAATGGTGTTTTTAGTGTATCTTCTTCTCTTCATGAAACTGGCCGGTCAGTGATAAACTAAATTAATATTTCATGCCGTTTCAAATTGAAATCGCAATACGGAACAAATTGAACCCAACTAGTACACCTTTTCCGCTAAAAATTCGGCCCTTTAAGAAGAAGAAAACAGAAAATATTAAGAAACACAACAACGTGGCTCGGACAAAAAGACGTTATGGCTTGACCTTAATCATTGTCCCACGTTTGGACAGAGTGAGTGAGCGTCTGCAATACTTGTATTTTGTCTTGTTCTAATTAAGTTGCAAAGGGTAATTGTGTGCAGTTGACTAAATTACGCACACTATTATATATAATCTTTGGATACACAAACCTCTGTTGATTAAAAGCTTTGTCGAAAGTATCAGCAAGAAGGTTTCCAGTTAAAATGGTGACTGACTTGTAATTTCGAAATGGCATGAAGTCTTCATTGCATTGAAAACCAGGTGACTAAAATGATTTTAAAACGAGTTGGGTGGGCATGACATAAATAATCCATTATGGGAAGGTCAATAAAGTTCAATAAGAGAAGAAAACAAACATGTCGTAAATAATCATGTGTTTGGAAAAATCATATTGCAGGAGAAAACCGTATTATGTTTGCTTAAAGTGACGGGTTAAAATTCTAGTAGTTTTGATTCTAGCGTATACAGTCATTTAATATGATGTGTACTCATTCCTAAACCCGATTCGGTCCTCAGAGTTTAGTGTCTTTGGCAAGACTCACGACTCACAAGACAACCAGGTTCTGCAAGTTGTGTCCCGGCTTTTCCATTTAGGTAGTTCCTACTGAATTCAAATTTTCTGGTGCAGAAATTTAAACAAACACATTCTGCTTTGCTTTCTTTAGACACGGTTGTCTAAAACATGACATGACACCCTTCTTGCTGCTCGTCATTTGCCGAGCGTGTGAGTTTATTGTGTGAAGATTCTTTCGCGTTCCGTTCGCTGTAATAGCGAAATCTTCCGCTGTGTGTATGGATATAATTATTATTGCTTAGAGGATTATGGATGAACAACCAGCGCTCATGATATTTTAGTTCATAGTGTGTTTTCTGTTCTTCATCCTTCCTTTTCTATTTAGTCTACTAGTTGTTACCCAGTCTGCTTCTTCCTTCATCCTCCCTCCTCATTTCAGTAAAATTTTCATTTACTTTTAAGTTGTTTTCCTTCTTCCTTTGTTGATTACTGCTAGCCCGTTTAGCGATTGACCTTGTTTATTGCTCTAGAAATGTTTATGTGTCACCCATTAGTTTTTATGTAAAGTGCGTGAGATCTTGTAACTGTAAATTGATTCGTTTCCCATAACTTAAGATAATGAGATTTTAATTGGACTATCATTAAGGTAATCATGCTTTACTTTTTTCATCATAAATGTATATCCATATTCTAAGATTCAGCGTTCCATTTCATTCTATTTCTTTAGTAAAATATATACGGGTGGCAGTAGATAGGGCAGGGTCTCTTCCGGTGTTTTGAAGTTGAATCATAAATCCTTTTTATTTTAAACTCCGGCATTGTGGGACATTATATTTACTCCTACAAACAAAATATATTATCATTTCCTAACTATTAGTAAAGTACTGTCATAAATACTTGTGCAGAAAATAATTGTTTCTTGTAGTGTTTTTCACATTGAACAACACTTCCTACGGCAGATTAATAATTTTTCGTTACAACAGGAGCGTCGCAAAACATTTTGTGAATACTAATAAAAATAACGTGTTTATTAGCTCATCTGCGTGATACAGACACGGAGATCAATGTTCAAAGTATTTAAAAGTCCCTCAGGCGTGCGTACAGGTGCTAATAAACATTTGCTAGTTATAATTGTTATGTTTTTCTATTTTATTGTATGAGTGCGAAAGGAATCAAAGAAGAAGAATAGGTTGTAATCATAAATGAATAATCCAGATCCCCCTGCCTATGGCACTGTTCTCCGGCTTTTTAGTTGTCAGATCATGAGGTGTAAAATTAACACACACCAAAACAGTAGGATTTTAAGCCAAGTGATTTTCCTGTCCTAAACTGTAAAGGGTAGAGTATTCTGAACCTGATGCTGATTGCTCTGATAGCCTGCTAGCATTAAACCTGCTGATTTTAGTAGAAATAGTACAACACAAAAGTTGCGTTTTTTTGTAAATGTAACTTTTAGATCGTGGGTTGTTGTATGGCAAAACGGCAATACAGTGATGCGATGCTGCGATAAGTTTATTTTCTATTGTTATCGTGAGTGACTGTATACATCTATTGTATTCTCAGCTCATTGCTAGTAATGAAAGAGAGAAGGTAAAACACAAAAAATCTAGATCCTGTTATAATCATTTGTTGCTACTGTGGCATGAGAGACAGTTCTACATTAAATTTAACAACAACTTTACTATACTCTACTTCAAACCCTTCGTTCAACGGGGATCAGCTTCAGCGAACGCAGTATGTCGAGGGAATAGTTGTTTAGTGTTCAGTTGACATGTTTCATCTGTACAGTTTGTCATCGAATCTTCTTGATTCTGAGTGATTGAAGAGTTCATTTAGTCGAGTTAAGCAAGGATGTTATTGAAAGACGAGCGCTGTAAGATCTGCAGTGCGATCAGAAACTTTACTAACAATAAGGCATAGTTCATAGACAGTAGTTCCAATTTTGTGTAATTACTACCGATAAGTTTATTTTGACACAAGGAATCATCTTTAGGGTCGAATATGATTCGCTTGATCTACCTTCAACATCGTGTGTAGTGTTGTGTCTTTTAAGAAAATTAGAAAAAATAATCAGTGGATGTGGCCGAATTGATCGTTTCTGGTGATAATGAAGTAACGTACAGTGAACGTGTGCAATCCTTTTTCGTAAAACTTTTTCGTGGGTTAGTGCCTTAGTGGATACGATATTTAAATGCTTTTATGCTGATTTGGATAATTGAAAAGCAGTTTCACGTAGGTACATTCACTGCAAAAGCTTGACCGGAGACTCATTTATTTGGTAGGTTCTATTTTCTAATGCCGCTAAAAGTTAAAGGGTTAATACAGTTCGAACTGTCCCAATTAGATTGTGTTCATGAAAATGGTTAGAGTTGGACCATAAAAACGACACTCATCTTCTGAGAGTGAGATGTATTTATTATCTCTGTAGATAGCAGGCATGTGGGATTTGGAAACGGATCAATTGGCAGTTGCATAGTTTTTCGTGCTTCGGATTTGGTTTAAATTGGCATCAGTAACCATTCAGTATTATATTGAAACAGATATGTCTACGAAGAGATGCCTCAAGCTTGTAAATCAATTTCTTGGAATCCGTTTGGAATAGTAAATTTTTTCTTAAAATACGCGATGAGAGAGGATTTCATCAGCTCACATCTAAAACTTTTACAAATGTCTCAAATCCAACCACACAAATCACACATTAAACTGTAGTAGGATTTCAAATTTTTGAACTCTATCATCATCAATGAATAGGCATGATCCCGTTCCCGTGTTGTTCCGAGTAGTTTTGAGCGTTTAAATTCTATTGTTGACTGTGCTATTCATTCGGATCTTTACGGCGTAGTTTGTACTTTTGTACTAAGTAATATGAAGGATGTTCCAGCAAAAAGTCCTGTACTCTGTGATCCCCTTTTTCATCTGTGTAGTTATTTTAATTTGTTTTAAATTGCGTCTGTGGATGGTTTAAATGACAATTAACCTACTCATCTAGTTCAATTGAAAAAATTAAACCAAATGCCAAGTTAAAATAATGTGTGATGTTATATTTTGTAATTCAATGTTTGATTTGATTCATGAAGAATGCAGAGTGTGTCATTCAGTTGACTTGCAGGTACATTAGTAATTAGTATAGTACATTATATGAAAAAATGGGAAGTTTCAGTTGTTGTTTGTTTACATCAATGAGAAGTTTACTCTTTGGTGTATAAAAGGCATAAGTCTGGAATTGTTCAGCAAGATCCAGTAGATCTTTTACAACTCACTCAGACAAGTATTTTACATTTAAGTAAATTATATTAGCTAGATTCGCGTTAGGAAGATTGGGAACAATTAATTTGCTAGCTCAACATTCGTCTGACACTGAAAGTGCTGCAACCAGTGGCAGTATTGTTTATTAAATTGTAAATAATACAACCCATTCATAAATCATAAGCTAAGCAATCACATGGGTTTATGTTTTGATTTTGTGTCAAATTCACATATTGTGGAAGCTATTCGAGAGTGTGAAGAGTTCGTGTCGAAGTGTCGACTTTCTTTTGAGTTGGGACAGTTCTCAATTCTTTACATTTCTTGCATAAGATCAGAGCTTGTTAGAATTATTGGTTTCACACATCGCATACTTATACTTGTTCAGTGTGCGCGTGGGACGTGGGATATTATGAGCACTTGCATCTTTATGCAAGCTTTTTTTAAGGCTTTCTAAGACAATAGCAATAACTACGAAGAACTCAGGCATTTACTCTGATAGCAATCAAACACGTACACAACAATTATTTTTCCATCGTGTCTGTAAGTCTACGATTGAGAAATGAATGCTTAAGCAGTCAGCGATTCCACAAGAGTGATGTCATTCCATGTCAATTTAAAATTCATGAACTCGTGAATTTCAGCTGCACAAAACATCTCTAAATATTCTGACGAGTCTCTATTCTAAAAGAACTATTTACGTTTGTTATGAACTTAAAAACAACAAAGAAGACTAATCGTGTCGCAAATATTTACATGGTTAAGTTAAGCTAAGGCTTGTAATGCATTATCTTCATAGTTGTTCATAAATATTCATCAAAAAAATCAATTCGTCATGTCTAATCAATTTAATGATACATTTACGCTTAATATACACAACTATCACCGATATTGTGTTAACCAAGTTGGGCGTTAAACGCTACAGTCAAGACTGAGCGCGGATTATCCATGCTGACGAATATATCTGTTCATTTTCTCTTGAGATTATGAGGGAGGTATGCAGATGGGACAAGCATGTTAGTGCTGATCTTTGGAGTAATAATAGCCATGTCCTGTTGCATGTCACCTTCCTAATATTAATTAATTAGTAGGGTCAGCTGCTAACTTAAAAGTTGTGTGAGGTTTAATGAAATATCATCGCAGCAAATACTGTATGACTCTTAAAGACTATTGAAGTCAAGTTTGAGAATGATGGGAGAAAGATATCACTGAGCAGTGATATCCCAGCACTGCGACTGCTTATCACTCACCATAAATTGTAACTTTGGCGTTAGAAGCGTAGTGAGTCAATAATTTGTGCTGGTTTCGCTTCTATCTAAACTTCGCTTGAAGTATCCGTTCTCAGAACTTCATCTTTCGTTTCAACTATCGACATTTTCTAACATATTTATACTGTAACTTTGCTTGCGACAAAGCCTTCCCTGAGTTGAAAATGAAATAATGCCGAGTCCACCATAACCTAGAACCTGTGCGACTTGTACTTTTTTGTACAAGCCATTACACGTTGAATACTTAACGATTATTTATGCAAACTGTGCGACGAATTTAGATGATAGTTTTTGTGTACATTCTTATGAAAACCTGGCTCGAATCGCTACCTACCTATTTCGTAAAGAATGTCGAGCGGAAGTTACACAGGTCGTTTAACTTATAGCGGAGACTCTGGTGACTGGGTTGGGTATATAGTATATATATTGAAAAACTTCTATATTTACAGAGTAATGATGGGAATACAAAATCTGTTCTTTACGTACTCTTGACATTCTCAAGAATGTCGTCATTCTTAAGACTGCGCCCAATAAAATGGGTAGGCTATGATAATAGTGGGATATCATCGTAACTATTTGTAATTCAAGAATTTCTGTCAACTAAGTCTTTGTCTCACTGGGACTACAGTAAGGTATCACTATGAAATACGAATGCTAATGGGCGATGGACTAAGTCAGTTGTGTAGTGTGAAGACTGAACAAAACTTATTTTTAGACTTACTTTATTATTACATTTTCTCGGATCCTAGGAGTCTCATAGTCTCATTCAGCGTTATATTATATAGTATACACAATATGGATTCAAAGGTGAAGATATTGTCTAGAATTCATCTATCCTATGTTGACTTGATTGAGAGTTTGATTTCTTATAAACAACAATGAGCTTGAATTTTAATTTTGTTACAGGGTGGCTTTGGATTACGGCGAGTCAAAATTCCTCGGTCTCACAATGGGTTTGGTTTCACTCTCCGACATTTTATTGTGTATCCACCAGAGTTATATGTTGACGTAAGTTAAATATTGTTTTTGATTGATTGGTTTGATTGTTCAACATATTCATTCTCACGCTAAACATACTGTTTCAGGATGAAGGAAATTCTCATAAAATGCGGAATCCAAGAAGAGTGGTGAAAGTGACAGAGCCCGTGGATACTATTTTTGTGAAAAGCATTGTTTTAAATGGTCCTGCAGATCGAGCTGGTTTATGCGTAGGTAAGTACCGAAAGTTTGGTAATATGAAAGGAAAAAAGCTCGGAAATGTCGAATCTCAACAATTTTCAACACTAAATGTTGTTTAACTATACGTACAGTAATGCATATGAGCCAAAGCCAAAAGTGTTACGTGATCTTTACTAATGAATTCTTGCACAAGATTTCATTGCAAACGAACTTTAACATTTTGAAAGTTGTGATTTGGTAAAAGTTTGCAGCTAAGAGCTATAAATTATGATTTTGAGCGAGAAGTGATTTTAGCAAGAAGCCGTGCCTGTGATTTTATCAGAAAAGAAAGCTGTGTAAATTGATGCAGTTTTGGTGTCCTGTTCAAAGTTACTTGAGTGATAAATTGTGTATAGAAAATCATTTAGCCTATGGCATTACTGGTTTGTCTCTCAGTAACTTGTCATCACGCATTAAGCTACTCTTGACATCACGTAGATTAGACTGAAATGCCTGTTGAATGCTACAGCACCTACATTATTAGCAGCAGTAACCACACGTATACTATTATAAGTAACTATACATCAATTTATGTTTGTAAAGTTTTTGATTGGTTTTATTTTTTGTTTTACTTTTTGAAACCCTCTCATCCTGTTTTCTTTGGTGTGCCGTGATCTGATTATTTACCTTCTACTACACCTCACTTGCTGCGTGCACCTTTGGAACGCGCTACACTAGGCGATCGCATAGTTAGCGTTAATGGACAGACGATCTTCGGTAAAAGTTATGATCAGGTGGTTCTCCTAATCCAAAGAACTGAAGATAAGTTGAGCTTGGAAGTCTCTCCTAAGCAGTACGATACGTTGCAGCTGGTAAGACCTTTCTCCTCCCCCGTGGCATATTTGCTACATCTATTCTTGAATCTCATCAAGGTTAACTGTCTTATTTATTTTTTAATTTCACGAAACATAAGCATCTGCTTCTTGTATCTTGTGAAAAAGCTTTCAGTGTGTTAAATCACTCAGCTTGTAGTGTTTCTGCACAATTTATAGCGAGCACCAATCACTTTTCTGAACAGGGTTTTATATTTTACTGCTTGATGATGTCCTCAATCTCCAAAATTGCTGCACTATTTTTTACTGTTTTTATATTAACTAACAAAACTAACAATTGAACTCCCACCAAAGTTTGCAATGGAAGGGGAAAAGTTGACTTCTATGGTTGGCTTTGCATCTGATCTTCCAGAAAATATACCGCAGTTTATTTATCTAACATGTTTTTAACAGTTCTAAGTATTGTGTGTTTATGTTTTTTCATACGAAAGCGTATTCTATATCCAATATTGTGGATTACGTGAATTAGAATACTAAAAGTCCCAAACTGTATCAACTCCATTGTAAACTGTATCGGAGGATACTCTGGCAGCTTCCCAACTTATTGGCAAAGTTTAATGTAATTTAGATGCTTGTACTGTGTACATCATCGCTCTCATTCATTCTTCTACTGTTGTGTAATTTGCACTACTAGAGAAGGATAGTTGACTATCATCTACAGAATTGTGAATTTCCAGCAAGATATGTGAAACTGTGTCTTCAAAGTTTTGTGGTGAATTGTAAGATTGTAACTGAAGTCTTGGGAAGCTGTAACTCAGCCTTTGCAATCCTATCGATTGTACGCTTAAAAAGAATTTCCAAGTACATATTATACTAACTCTTTCAGCTAACATTACAGTATTACATTTCGTTTGAAACCTTAGGTAATAATTCTTTGTAATTTCAGTTTTTTGAAGAAACTGCTTATCGTCCGGAAACAAATCAAAGGCCAGCCTATACACCCAGTGGCAGTTCGCAGCAACAGCTCACTGATTATAGAAACTTTGAACATTACGACTCACCAATATATTTAGAAGCTTATGACCGCAGCAATGTTCCAAACAACTCTTCATCGGACCCATTTTTCCTAAACTCAAATCATCATAATTATTATAGCATGTCCGCTCCGCATTCGAATACTTCGAATTCAAACCCGCAACTGTTCTCTCACTTGCCCCGACCCACTCCATACAAAAGTTCTCCCGCATGGACCTCCACCCTTCCGGGTTCGTCCCAACTTCCTGCAAGGGGTGGAACGACAACACCGGTCAGTTCTACCCAGCCCCCAGGATCTCGATCACAATCTTCGAGATGTCAACCTCAGACATATTATCCGTTCAATCAACAAGATCTTCTTTCTTCGTCACAACCTTATGGTGTATCTCCTCTTCGTAAAATTAGAGAGGAAACGAATTCTGGTGCAAAAAGTGCTGAAAGTATCTTAGCAGGAAGTGATGGGGGATTCTACGACACTTCGCAGCGTTCTGGCAGCATGGAATGTCTGGCTGGTATTATATCCAGCTCTGACCACAGACAACTCAGTTCAGGCAGAGATTGGAATGAAACGCGACCTGGTTACCGTTATAGTGTTGCCGTTGACGGAAACGCTAGTGTGAATACATCTAGTCAAAGAAGAGAGTCGACTGGGTCCATTCCTCACCCTAACAATGCGATGGTGGTAACGATGTCCAGTACTAACTCCAAACTTCAAGAACCTTACAGACATCTTTCAGAAGATTCCAATTCCATCAATGTTCTTCCCAATCATCCAGATAATTTTTATAACAGTACAATGCACCAAGGTTATGAAACTACAATTGTGGATAGAATAAAGCGCAGTTGTGAACAAAAGGATGAGTTTCTAAAGCGTCCGAACCAGCCTCTAGTCTGGGCACCTCAGCCTTCTTCATCAACAGTTTTCCCTAAAGAACTTTACGCTCAGCCACAAAAATTTGAAAAGATACCATGGCCTCCAGCACACATAGTGCCCACAGTGACCTCTGCGAAGGCCCCAATTGCTCAGAGCTCGATCTTAAATTCTTCTTCTAGTAGTGTCGACGGACAGTCCAAAACAATGAGTAATAATAATGTGTCAGTGGTTACTGTTCAACATTACCCAGATTTGGGGTACTCTCCGAGAACTACTGAAGGCCGTGAGGGCCAAGACTACAATAGTGCTCGCAATAGAAGTACTCATGTTTACAATAATTCAACCCTTACTCAAGATGCCAGAAGTATTAGTCCCTCTTGGTTAGAATATGCTCCAAAGAATAGAACTACCATTGTAGGGGGTGGAAAACTACATTGTGATCCTCCGTCACACTGGACGTCGACTTTAGGTTCGTATGATGCTTCTGTCGACGAGGATGAAGAGGAATCTGGAAACTTTTCTACAAAGCATGAGACTGATATTCCTGGAGGTAATAATATTCCTTAATTCCCTATTCATTCAGTATACGATATCCCACTTTACTGCATTGGCACTTGATGAAAGATATTTTAGCTTAATTAAAATAACAGGAAAAGCTGGAAATACGATTTGTGTGTATTTGATGAAGGCAAACGATGCTGGCTTGAAGTTTCACTAATATTGAAAAGTCCCTTGAGTGTTGATTCTGTTAAACTTCAGGCCTTTGGATCCTTGATAGTAATGTGAGGAAGGGATATCCCTTAAGTGGCTATCTTTCCGTTCCACGGATGAACTATTATGATGAAAGAAGTTACAGTCATTCAGGAAATGGAACCCAGAATTTTCCCTCTCGCTCCCCGCTTCCGATTCTGAATGAAACATTTATAGGTTAAAAGTTGTTAAATATTTTTTTGTAAATTGTACTAGTGTTCGCTTATCGATGTAGCCAAATTTACTCCCCGCTTAAGTTAATTTGTGTTTAAAATCGTTCAAGTATAACCAATGAACAAGAAAAACTAACTCGAGTCGAAGCAATAGCGTTTAGGTTTAAGTAAAGTCTTACTAATACTAATAAATATACCCATCAAGTGACTAATTTTTGTGATTGTAAATGTGGAGTTTTTATAACTTATAAAATATTAATCCGAGTGAATATTATTTACAGATTCTGAAGATGTCGTCTTAAGGAGAAAGGATGCAGAACTCAGTGGTAATTGAATTATTTATTTTTATTTACATAATATATGTAACATACTGTATTTCGAAATTACATCCTATCGTTAATTAGATCAAGACGGGGATCGACTTGTACGCCGAGTTTCTTACCTCAAAGCGACGTCGTCTCCTATCGACATGGATCGAAAACATTCTAGTCCTACATCACCTACTAAAAGGTTAATAATGTTTTACTTCTTAAGGAGGTTAAATGTGCTTTTGCCTTAATCACATGAATCTCTATGAAATCCTAAATGAAGCATGTATGGACCGGGTGAAAATACCATAGGTCCATATTTCGTCTATTTCACTTAAACGTATTTAATGTGATAATTGTGTACATAGTTGTGACTTATTGGGTAAGACCTTGAATCCTGATGCTGGTGGAGAGCGTCGGAGAAGCGTTGCGAATAAATTGTCTGCCGAGTTTTTTCAAAAAGGCAGAATAATCCGACTTAGGCAATTTTTCGAAGATCGAACGCAGCCACAGTCCATCTTTAAATTCAATATTGATAGGTCCGCCAAGAATTTTTTAACATTTCAATTTTCAAGTGTCTGAGTCTGTGAAGTTGCTGACGTGATTGGCTTTAGATTAGATTTTACACGTGAGAATCGTATTGAATCCAAGTCAGATTGTATAATATAGCTTAATGCATTGTTTAATTTCATTAATTACTTACAATAATAAGTATAATTATTTTATTCGGTAGCCAAACATAATCGGTTTCTTGAGTTCATATTTCTTCTACTGAATCTAATGTGTATATTATAATAAATTGGTATGTGCCTAATATTATTTATTGTGCAATTTAGAGTTTGCATAGTCTTGAAATCGATTCATCATTGAGTACTCACGTAGAAGTAGTTGTCGTGAAGTGTGAAAAGTAGGGTAATGCCTGATAGTGTCTGGTCTGGTCTTGTGTGAATTAATTCTTCAAAATAACTCTTGACAAATGTGGTGATAATCATTTCTTTGAAATTCGTTATTGTAGCCCCACGTCGGAATTCAGAGGCTTTGGAACTTTTCGCTCAGATAAGAACCCAGACGCATCAGAAGTCATTCGAGAAGGACAGATTCATTTCAAAATTCGCATAGGAGAAAGCAAGGTACATAGACTTAATAAATTACATACATATTTGCTCAAAATAAACTGTCCATTGTAAATGAGCTAAAAACTTAAATAAATATTTCAGCGAGGTGGGTACAATCGTTCCTGGAGGCAAGGATGGGTCCAAATACGACGAAGTGGTTGCCTCTACATATCCAAAGAACGACTGCCGAAAGATTCAGTCGTAATATCAGATAACTCTGTGATAATTGCGCTTAGTCTAAGAAGTGGAGTCACTGTAGAAGAAGCAGATTATTCTAAAAGAAAGCACGTGTTAAAACTCAAGACCAGTTACACTTCCGAAGACATAGTCCCTCAGGTTTCTTCCGATAGTAACATTTACTCATCTGTAAATGCTAATGTACCATCTTCGTCTACGTCTCAAAATCAACCTTCTCATTCCACATCTGTTGAGATCCTCATTCAGGCCGACGACTCTCAAGACTGCAATCTTTGGGTACAATGTCTACATACCCAAATTGAAAACAATAACTTCTGCACAGGAAGTTCGAGTAACTTTAAAGGAATATTTTTTGGAAGTGAGTTTTGTCCAAAGCCAAAATCGATCTTAACTTCCTTACTTCCTTCACCTGCTGCCACTGCCATATCAATCCCGGGTCAACCTTCCCAGGCTTCTGAAAAATATGCCAACAATGGGAACAATAATAGTTTACTTCCTCTCGGAGGAACTGCTATAGGGAATATTAGTGCAAGCCCGAAAACTAAAACGTGGAAAGGAAAAGTAGCAAGAGGTTGGAAAAAAGTTCACAATATCATCGATACAAGTGGAGAAACCAAAACCACGAATCCTTACACCTCCCTTGCACCTGTTGGAACTACGTTTGGAATCAACCTAGAACTCTGTCCTCCTGGAGAAAGGAATCCTCTTGTGCCAAGAGTTATTGAATATGGTGTAGATATAATCGAAAGCCGGGGTATCGATATGGTGGGGGTTTACAGAATTCCTGGGAACAGCGCGTCAGTATCTGCACTAACCGATAGACTGAATAAAGGGGAAGACCCTAATCCCGACAAGGTAAATTACAGAACGGTTTATCTTAATAATATTTGAAGCATGATGATACTATAATATTGGCACTGTTGAATAGGATCCCAAGTGGCTCGATGTCCATGTTGTGGCCAGTTTAGTTAAATCATTTTTAAGAAGACTTCCCGATCCTTTACTGACAGATGAGAGGTATCCAGCATTTATTCAAGCAGCAGAAGAAGACGACGCCGAAACTTGTTGCGAGAAAATGCAGATGCTCATTAATGATCTCCCTCCTCACAACTATGAAACGCTTCGAACGGTTATTTTACATTTGAAAAACGTCGCTGATCATGGGGACAGCAACAAAATGTTTATAAGAAATCTAGCCATCGTTTTCGGCCCTACAATTGTTCGCACTGCGGATGAGAGTGTCACTAATTTAGTTACAGATATGAAAAGTATGTGCAAAATAGTAGAAATCCTAGTTACAAACGTAAGTATATTATTATCAAAATTATCTTTGAGTGGGATTTTGCGTTACTTTTCATTGATTTCCATGTGTCTATATTTTTAGGCCAGTAATTTATTCAAGTCCAGCCGCAGGGAGTCTTGTTGCACTCCTTCCCCTCCATCTGAGACAGTGATGAGTGAATCTGCAGATTCAGTTCTTCCTTTTATATCATCTGATCCGGGACCTTCGTCTATGTTAAGTATACAAAGCACAAATGAGAGTGCATCTGAGCCTTCAAGTATTAGTGCAAGACCATCTATATCTCCTGTTCCTACGATAGAAAGTGAGTTTTCTGTGATTAATGATTTTATTTCAAAGGTTATAAATACTGACGAGTCTCCATTCAATCTGCCGTTGTTTATAGATGAAATTAAACACTCCGTCTTAAAAGCTGCCATGCGGAAAGCCTCTCAGAAATCCCAGAAACAAAAAGCTCAACATATTTATGTAAGGTTATTCTCTCAAAGTGTTTTTGAAATAGTTTGAATTACTGTATCAAAATATGTTATGTGCATTTTAGGGTTTGCCTTCCAAGCCACCGAAACGAACAAAACCGATTGATGAAGCTGGATTTATTAGGTCGTATGCTGGCCTAAATGAAGAGACGGAACAAAGGGTTAAAAATTTTGAAATGGAGACCCGAGCCATGCTGTCGAGAGAAGACCGATCACCGTATTCAAGTGCCGTGAACGTTGGAGGTGGACCAAACAAGCTTGTTAAACTAGAAGATCTCAATATCAACAGGTTGAAACTGGACGATGAGCTTCAAAGAGCGAAAGATGATTTAGAAAATGAAGACTTCTACGATCAGCTAGCAGATAACCCATCAAGTAAGTTTGCAATTATTGCAACCATAATAAGTGGGGTGCTGCCTCAGGGAATAACTAATATTTGGTTTCGTACTTTTTTTCAGATATCGTACATCACAGAGACCGAACACTTCCAATGTTTTCTGTTACTCCTGGAATTAGAAATCTCAGCAGCAGTAGTATTAGCAGTGTAAACTCCAATAACACAGGGCCATCGTCATATCAAGCTCCTCTAACAATTAGCAGTAAACCAAATGCAGCTACTTTTGCTGCATCCGAATCTCTGCCTCCAAAGCCGCCCCAAGCTCACAGCTCTGGTTCTTCTCTCATAGGACCCCAATCTAAAAGCTCTTTATCGTCTTCTTCGTCGCCAATATCGCCGTTAAGACGAATCGGTTCGATGGATCGTCTCGTAGGCACAGAATTTGACCCGTCGTCAACTAGTTCACCTGCTGCCCTAAAATTCTTCGATAGGAATAAAATTCTGGATAGAAAATTAGGCCCAATGCCATTCGTTCCCAAGCACTTCGGATCCTTGGATTCCCTGAAAGACATAGCGAATGGTAACAATAATAATGCTGAAGAAACTGTAGTTAGTACTGGTGGGGATTGCTTTGGGCAAATTACTAATGAGGCGTTGGGAAGGGGTAGCAGTCGCATTACGCCAAGAGACGACTGCTCACCACGATCGTCTGAGGGTAAGGAACTAATGCTTTCGTTGGGGAGCATTCTATTGCACCATTCTTAAAACTATCCATTATTCAGCCTCACCTCTGAACACGATAAGCCTCACATACCCTGCCTTGAATCTATGGGTCTTTACTTTTGTGTAATCTTTTCCTTTTATTTCTATAGCTCGAATCACTTTCGCCAGACCACGCTATTGGTATTCGAATTTTCGACATCTGACGACATAAATTCCTTGTCAAATGTTTTCAAGTATGTTTCTCTATGTATGTGCCAATTTCTGAGTGCTGACTGATTGAATGAAAAATCGAAAGGCATGAAACACCACTAACTGTAAACTAAACATTATTGGAAACCAAATCCAAATCTGTTCATTTTCTTATGTCAACAAGCAAAAATCTAATCCGACTACTAAAACTGCCTTCTATGTTATGAGCTGTAAATAATTTAACCTGTTCAACTTTCCAAATTGTATGCTATAAATCAAATGCACATTTGCAGGTAGCGATCTAGTGACGTCGCTAAGTAGAACCTTAGAAAAAAAGCTTCAGGGCTTGAGACGGTCTCAGGAGCGTGCCAGTACAGCATTCAGTAGTCTGAGCAGTAGCAACAACATGGACAGTCAGGATGAAGACAATGAAGAAGTGTTTGACGATGACAAGGAGCCCAGAAAGCTTGACGTCAAAGAAGTACTTGTGTGTACATCAGATGAGTGTCAGGCTCAAATTGTTAGTAATACTGAAAAGCCGAATGAGAGGGGACTCCCAGAAACTCGAAGTGCAGAACAGAAAACTCCCAGAATGAGCAATAATGGATCAGCTAGTAAAAGAACATGGAGAAGAAATTCAATGTTTGAGAGGAAGCTAAAGCGTGAGGATTTTAATCTAAACGGTGGGTCAGCAGTAAACGGATGTGAGCCAGAGCACAGCTGTCTAGATGAACTACACCAGAATAGGGTAAAGAAATTAAAAACTTTTGGTTTAAGTGTTTAAGTAGTGCCAATTTACCGAGACTCGTGATCTAAACACATTATTATAATTATAGGGTGCTGTTGATTCTGACACTGTTTTGAACGGACCAGAAAAGCATACTCCTGGCAAGAACTCTAAAGCAGCAACGAATCGATTAAAAAGGGATTGTAGGAGACGACACTCGCTTAGTAGTGCTAGTGACATTCTCAGTTTCGTGTTTGGCAGCAAAGACAAACAATTTGGAGGTGAATCGGCATCTAAATCAAACTCTCACAAGACACTGTCAAATGAAGCAATTGCGACTGCTTTTACCAGTACTGGAATATTGGAATCTCACGTGTAGCAGCTAAACTTGTGTGTAATTTGCTGCTGTATAATCTATATGACATATTTCAAGCTTTGCTAATTCATGCCGACGCTCTCGCATGGTCCAGTGTAAGGATGATGGATCAATATAGTCTTAAATAATAGTATGTAGCAAGTGCACCTCAACCACTTGACATGATCATGTAACTACAATAATATGCAGGCCACGATAAAATAATCAATGTTAAAAGTAATAAGGTTATGTTTGTACCGTGCTGTGATGTGATTTTTGGAAATAGTTGTACCTTCAATGTAGTTCAGTAGTAAACCGGACAGTTCAGATTAAGGTAGATGTAGTGAAGTAGAATTCTGTAGAATTAGAAGTAGGCAGGCTAGTAATATCGTTGTGAAACCGCATTTGAGTGAACCGTTCTGCATTTAACCTGCATGAAGAATTATGCTGGACAGCTTCTGAACTAAATAGAAATGTGTAAGGATATGAAGTAACCAGGAGTAGAATTATCGCGTAAATTGTGACTGTATAAAGCAATGTGCAGCCTTTGTCCGACTGATAAGTGAAAACACATGTGTTTGTACACCAGTTAACTGTCGAACGATTGTGAATCACGATTACTAATAAGTTATTGTAATGTCCAGTGTGATACGTACTTAATTTGTAAACTGAAAATCATTTTGAATGCAGTATTTCATTATTAATGAATCGATTGAGAAAATGCTACAGTTTTTGTGTGCTGAATCGGTTGTAAGCTGGTACTTAAGAGTGGTAGGTTAAGTAGACCCAGAAAATGTAACGAACGAGTAAGTTATGGCGTGGTACGATACAAGACTTTTACGCTTTACTAATCCAATTATTCTGAACAGGCTTCGTTCGGTAATCTTATTTACAATAATATTGTTGTTCTATAATGACCGTCCTCTTAAGAAGGTTTTACACCCATGTCCCGTTTTGTTATGGACAGAAGTCAATTTTGCAACTACAGGAAAGCTAAGCGAATCCAGAAAACGTATCAATAGTATTTTTAAGCTGAAAGTTATTTTTAAAGTGAAACTTTTAGGGTTGTATTTTTGATGCTTATATACACTTCAATCCCCACAACTTGTGACAAACATCTTCTGCATTTAAGATGAAATAAATGATCATTTGATTTTTAATTGAAGAAGAAAGTGAATGAAGTTTCGTCAACTCTTCAGATTTATTGTTTGACGGATGACTTGAAACTGCCTGAGACGTGTGAAAACCGTAAGACGTTTTACGACTCATCGTAAAAACACACTCCTTGTTGATGGAGCTTATTTCCTTCTCTGCATTCGAGCATCGGAATACCAACGGATACAGACAAAGGACACATTCCTTGCATTTCTGGTTGGCAATCAGGCTCCCAACTATTTTTTGTCACCTTTAAGGCTTTCCCTTTGTCGCAGTACCCTCTTGTCATGGTTTTGTAACATTTTCCTTTGTGAGACGTCCAAAACTCCAGGCTGAAATCATCAGTTTCCACATTTCCAGGTTTACTCGCACGACTAGCACTTCTGCAAGGGTTTATTTCACACACCGGAGAGTACGATTCATTTAGAACGAGCCATTCGTTTTCCCTACAAGGTCCCTGCAGCAATTCCAACATGCAATAAATAGTCGACCTTTTATCAGAAATTCCTTATTTTATCATGATTACCCTACTGAACACAGTAAAACACCTATCACTTTCAGATCGATACACCAAAGGTCTCTCAACCGTTTCGCACCCTGGAATGGATGACTTGACTTCCACGATGTCATCACAATCACAGAACCCTGAATTAGGATGAGTTGTTTTATCTGGATGTTGGTAAAAAGTCATAGACTCGCCGCAAGGTCCGATAGTCCCTTCTTCGTAACACTCTCCAGTTTCTGTGTCATGCAGCCATCTCATGTTTCCAAACCTATTTCACAATAACTCACAATCATATTATATCTGATTTCTGAATTCAAAGCGTACATCAATCATTAATCTTGATAGGATTATAGAATCACTGCCTTGTTTTTGTGTGAAACTTACGAATGACACGGTGCCCAGTTATCTAAATCTTCACTTAAATATGGATTGATGTGATCCACAGCAGAACTACTACCGTTATGTTTTTCATGTCCCACAGATACGTTCCTTAAGGAAAGAAGTCTCACTAGACCCAATTGTTTTTTAAAATCAAAGATTATAATACAGAAAAGAGCCAGAAGAAAAGTCAAACCAACTAGGAAGACAAATGTATTCGATTTAATCATGATTTAAGTCTCTGAACTCATGACTTGTTCTACAGAAAATATTCTGTTGTCTCGTGAATGTCGTGAAATATCGTAGTTCTTCTTAAAGTGGTTTGGAACTTGAGAAGACATCATCCATCTCTCTGAAAGCGTTTAACGATCCACACATAGCCTATTAGCACCCTCGTGGAAAAGATACAGAATTGAATTTCAAATTAGGGTGAGATCAGACACGGAGATAGTAGATACCTCACAAAAGTCCTTTATTCTCTTGAGACACCCATCACATCGTGTTCTTAGTTCTTAGGTAGAAGAATGATGCATTTGACACTACATAGTAGCTACAGATGTGAATTATACATGGTTTAAAACAATCATCGCAACAAAAGCTGGATGTAGACGAACATGACAAGAGAGATGTTTGAACTGAATACTCATTTCCTGGGATTTATGGATTGGGAACACTTGCTCAAGAAGTCCCTTCGACTTCCTGGCTTACATTGTAATCGAAAGATCTCCGAGACATTAAAGGAACAATTCATCTTCTTCTGTTTAGGAGGAGAGAACCTGCATCTGGAAATGAAAAGATTACCTGTTACAATTATTCTTGTGGTTAGCTTCAAGTTTCAAGAGAAACTGTGTCACAACATGTAACTTAAACCATGTAGACATTATTATCGAGATCATTACTTCGGTGTCCAGTGGTTCGGTGTAAAATGAAGCTTATAGGATTTTGGACAGTAGCCTCTGGTCTGTGTCATGTAACATTTGTCAGAAGTAGAATGGGAAAATATAAACTGAGTGGAAGAGGCATCATCTCCTGGAGAAAACGTTCCGGATGATGATGAGCAATGGTTTTCTGCACAGACTGGGTAGAAAGTTGTATTTAACACGAGCCACTTCCCATCTGGACATGGACCCTGTGTAGAAACAATATTTTAGATGTTAAGCTGAGGAATATGGCATGAGACACGATTAATTTTCCCTACCGTCGGAGTATATTCAGTATTTTGACTGTACAGTTAATTTTCAGCTATTTACCTGGTCAAAAGCCGAGAAACATCGATTTCTCTCGGGAACAAAGATTTGGCTCCTCATGTCCTTTAAGCATCCTGTTAAGTTTCGATTATTGAGAAATTTCACTTCCAACTCAGTTTCCTTTCTTGCATCGAAACAGTCACAGAATCCCAATACTTTCTCCGCTCGGATTGGGTGTGGGAAAAACAACATGTTTTCTCCACATGGCCCTCGGCTATTAACTTCATGGCAATTTCCAGCTTCATCTTGTAACCAAACTTTGCTTCCCGTCCTGCAAATCGATATTGCTATGTTATGTACACAAACGTAAGCTGTGGACGTGTCAATTGAGTTTTTTACGGGTTGGTATATATTCATCCTTACTCTTTCGGACATCCTGGTGCGCTCTGATAGGAGTAACCTGTTGCAGGCACAACTATAAGGAGTGCGAGGACTAAGTTTTGAAATACTAATTTTGTTGGTTTCCTAATGTCCATAGTAAAAAGTTATTAGCGAAATATTCCACCAGATGCCAAATGGAAATATTAAGGAGCAGGAACTGTTTGAGGAATACAAGAACTTATAATTTATTCCCTGAATTGCGCAATCTAACAACACATGGGACACGACATGTCGACTCAACAATGCCAATTCACAATTCCTGATCTCACTCAGAGATCTTCAATGAGGATAACAGGATTTTTTGCTCTAGCAAACCAACACACTATAGAACCAGGAGACTCCAGTTTGTAATATGTTTGTACGAAAGGTCAGAGAGCCTACTAGTCATGAGTTAGTTATAAGTGAGTGTGTCTTTAAGCTATGAATATTTTACTTCTTTGTTCCTTTTTGCATGTCTGTAGCAGGTTTTGAGAATAAAATGTTAGTTCTAAGAAGTTTCATGTGTGTTTCAGTTCAAGTAGAATGGGAGGAATCAATTTCATTATCACAGTAACATCACATGAGATGATCACTCCTAGAGCAGAGACATTTTTACCTTCCCATCTGAAATTATTAGCTTATGTTGATCATTCCAGCTCACTGAAATATTGAGACGTTGTGTCAATATTGGAAATGTGTGCATTGTTTTAACAGATATGAGAATATGACTTCTTAATTCAATTATAAGCAGCCGTTGTGTCGACGGGGGACGGGTAAATTGTTAATTTATTTCATTTTGTTCATATGCTCATTACAAATAATCAACTGAAGCCATGTTTGTTCTACTTAAGTAACGTTAATAACTGGCCTCTCAGACTCAGGTCTTTTTTTTATTGCAATATGAAGTTCACGTGATGTGATTTAAAATGTCCCATCTCACATTGCATTTATTTAAACTATTTTACCTCAGGCATTCCACTTCCAATTTCAATTGAAAACAATTTCGAACGTCAATTTCAGTTAGTGTGCTTCCCTGTCTAACCACAGACTTATCAATTTCATTGAACTAATTGCATCAATTAGTCTGCGTAAGAAGTGAGTAGAGCACTCGGTTGAACGGGTAAAAAACTCATTTCCTACTAGGAATGGTGTGTGGGTTTGTAGCTCCAGTCTAAATACGTACATAGTTCATATTTCTGAGCAGTTGTGGTTGCGGTTGGAAATTGGAATGAGATGATTAAAGCAATCCAGGAGGCTATTCCTTCCTCATGGAGTTCACTTGTATAATTTCATATGCAACTTCATTCAAACATAATCTCTAACTATCCAGTATTCACGCGTCGATCAAAACCTGTAGGAGCCTACATTTAATACTACGCTTCGATTCCCAAAGCACTAAGGTTTTATTAACTCTACCTTAACTTCTGTATATCTTCCCTTTTCCCTTACAAATAATCCATCTTATAGTGTAAAGGTAGTTTCTATTTCTACCCACGTCAAAGTAAACTATACTTCACCCACGCTATTCCTGGATGGATAATATCATAAAGGTTATTAGAAAACTTTCCCCGATAACCTCCGATTCAGTTATCACCCGGAGACTCGGGTTGTGTGCAACTTTCTCCTTGAGCGAGGTTGAAGGGTGAGATACACCTACCTCATTCCCTTCACCGAGCAAACTTCTAGCTTAAGCAAAGTCTGCAGGTGTACATGGATAGTCCATTGGACTAGTGACGTACTTCTTAAGTTCCACAAGATCCGCTCCAAAACCCCGTAACTTTCTACTGGCTTTCTCCACGGAGAGACTCAGTCATTCAGAGATTCGCATCTCTAGTGCTCAGTGGGAATGGGAGAAAGTTCCGAGCAGAAAAACGATTTCGTACGAACTGAAGCAACCTTTAAGCTATGAATGGTACAGATCAGTAATACCCAAACCTCTTGAATCCATCGGTTCACTCGGAAGGACAGAAGAGGTGCCTTGTAACCCTTTAAAATATTTCCGTTCTCTCCACCAACAGATTCAACAAACATCTTTCTTCCTGTGTAATTCGTTTAGTTGTGTGTTCCATAAATGATGTTGTAGCAGTAGTAGTGTTCAATATCTGAAGTGGTGGAGGTTAGTTGGGATGTACGTGGGAGATGTGGAGTGAAACAACACTGATGATAGCGTAGAAGCAGCAGCCCATCATCCTTTCTCCCACATAAGAAACCTAAGAGTATCCGCATCTCTCCTCTCGGTACTCTTTACTGTTTGTATGAACGACTCTCTAACAAGTGTCTACTGTTCCTACGGTTCTCTCAGTAAGACTTCAGCTCTTGTCTTTTTCAAACTCATCCAGGCTCTCCCAGCCTGTTTGCTATTTCAATTAGTACCCTCTGCCACTCAGGTCAAAATGACGACTACATTTTCCAGGATGTAGAAGGCTACGAATTGAGGCGGTGGTGTTTCTATCACACAACATCTGTCGTACTTTCACCTCGGACCTGAAGATAAGCACCAGAATATTTGCTGTGCAATCCATATCTGATTAAATATCATAAAGAAAGTTGAACTCTCAAAAACGTCCAGAAAATCCTAGAAAATCTGTTATAGTTGAGGCAACAAAGGAATAATATTTAAAACAATGTTAGAATATTAAAGCCAAACTTCTACAAATTAAGATTTGTCGGCTTGAAGACAATGAGAGGAAAGAACCAGCAGGATGAAGAAGTCCTGAATTTCACTTCCTATTACAATTCATCCATCAAGGTCGGCGGAGGGGAGAAAGTAAAAATTAATCAGCAATTATGGAATAGAAAAGGGATTCCTATCAGCATGAAGATGCTCTGTGGTGCTGTCGTGTTGTTGAACGTAGCCTTGTCGCTGCCCACATCTGCAGCTAAACTCCCCTCTAACTTTGGATCTCCAGGTGAATACGGACAATCTAGTGCACCTGGAAATGTTGGTAAGTTCAATAGAGATAGCTTGAAGTAAGAGGTATATGAGTATAAACTGTTGGAAATTAAGTAGATGTGTACTTTATGCGGGTGAGGTTCAATATCACACTACTTTAGGTATTATAACTGACCACTACAGAATTTTCAAACGCGGTATCACTAACGATTCAGGGTTTTTAAAAGAACAATCCCATATCTTAACTCTTATGTGGTTTCTTTACATCTGGGACAGCAATTTAATAAAAACAAATCATGATAGCCATTAAGAACCTCAAACATCAACGTTGTGTTTGGATGACGCGAATCTTCCATGGTTGAGCAGGAACTTTATGAGTCCTTAAAATTGTAAGCATCAAGATATTGTGATGCGATACAGTTTGTTGTGTGAAAGGAAAGCCAGGGAAATGGTCGTCGAAGGCATTAGTAGAAGGCTTGTCAGCTCTCCGTAATGGTGGCAATAAGATACGGGACATCTTAAGACAGTGTGGGTTTCTTAATCTCATAAATGGAGTGATATCTCACGTTAAGGGGCAACCAAGATGGAAGTTTTAAGACCGAGGATTCTTGTCACATCGCATCGATTTTTGGGTGGGTGAAAGTATTTCACCTGTACCGACTTCTCTTTCACTTTCAGTCCGAATTTCTTATGAGGCCACGAGTTTTATTTATTGCAGAACACGAAATCAATTTCGTAAATAATGATACCAATTTTTGTGATTTTAAGTGTCTAGTCTACCTGTTTAGTAACATATTTTTTACACAACATTTGCACGCAGTTGTTAGTCCTTTGCGTGGGGGTTTAGCGTGGAGGTTTAAAACGCCTTAAATAAGTCACATTTCAGAGCTACGGCAAAAACATGCAAAACAATCTTTCGCACTTTGTTTTGCTGACAGAGTTAGTGAAATGAAATCGTACAAATTGGTTACCTGAGATGACAGCCCAGATTAAACCTGACGCGAGGGCTGTCCTAGATACGCTCTGACGCAAACAGATTCCAGAAAAAAGTTACTCTCTCATTATACTCTCTTTTAGTGGAAGGAGAACATATTAACATTCGTTGTATCAAACTGTTTTCGGTTGAGAGCCACAGATATTCATGAACTCAAACTTTTGGTCTTTCAAGTTTTGCTTTTGCTGAATAATTTTTGATAGTTGAATAATGTGTTTTGTGTTGTAACGATTTTCATCTAGAAGTTAACGTACAGAAGCGTGAATTACGCTAATTTTTTTAGTAGTACTTATCGTTAGTACTTATACACTTATATGCACATTCGTGGTTACGTAAATAGTGTGGCATTGATTGCTCATCAATATCAGTGCAGCATTCGATGTTTCAATTTTGGTCCTGTTATTTGCACTTCTTATTTCTGAACCTGTATTGAGTAGTTAAATTGTGCGTCAACCAATTTTTCTTCCAAAATTGCTCGTAAGTAGCACACTTGGTCGTGAAAGTGGCAGTAATATTACCATTCATTGATTAGGCGTGCATTTGTTTTAAAATTCCAGTGAAAGGCAGATTTCTGTTGTACACAATTTGGTAGTACGTGGATTTACATAGGCGTGAATTTCGTATTGCATCACTCGAGGAATTCATTTGACATTACACGTTTTGTGTGAGTTGCTATCAGTCCTGCAATTTTTCAACTGTAAGACTTTCCCTACACACGGGAGAAACCAGCAGAGACCAAATACACATAGTGTGCCAAATGAAACAACTCACTTAAACAAAAGCTGACTAATGTTTGTGGTAGATCAATAAAACAAAAGTGGAGAAATGGCGAAGAAAGCAATGTATAAGGTTAATAATATAAAATCGCAAATACAGTCTACAGTTCAAGTCAGAAATGCTTTAAAGTAGTCTCAAGTTGAGCCTACTTGTGTCGTAAATAGACGCTGTGTAAACTCCTAGAATTGAATAGTGAGTATACGCCAGCACAGGCACACCAAATTACGATTGCATGTCGAAGTTTACATCAACGAAACCATGCATGATGAATGAATGAATCTGTCCCATAAAACATTGTCATTGAACGAACTTTCAAAACATTTTGCTGGCACAGGAAACTAAAAGTCAATTGTAGTTAGGCATGCAAAATGATAAAAATAATCGTGGCTTTTTAATTCACACACATAATATGTGAGAAAGTGTTTTACTTGACTTGAATATAATTAATGGTCACGGGATATCTAATGTCTTAAGGGAAAGCTGGAAGTGAACTTTCACTTGAACAAAAGAAAGCCCCGAAATGAAGAATCACGTAAAAGTGAATGCGGAGGGAATGTCAATCCCCATGCAACGGAAAGTATCCTGGTGAAACTTCACCCTCCACCCACACTCGTTTCAGTGAATGAGCTGATGGTAGGAGTTCGTAGTACCAAAATAGACCAACGAAGACTTGGGTTCTTGCCAACTCTTTGGCAGAGCTACTGTAGGCTACTACCACCCACATGCACTTTCGTCATTTCTCTTCCACTTCCACTGCTTTCTCCATGCATATCTCTCCCTTATACTCTTTTCTCAATGCACAACAACAATGTATATAAAAAGTATACACATTCCCAACCTTATGGCACTCACAAGTGCAGTGAACAATGAAATGCGAATAGAGAATCATATTATATACCGCTACGAGACTTGCAGATAATGTCCTTTTAGATTTTGTTATCGCTCATACCTGTTTGCAGTTCATGTACGGATATGAGGTTAAGAAGTCATCCTCAAAAAGTATCAAGTAGAATATAAAAAATAAACCACCCCGGAGTTAAAGTCACATTGCCATTAGTATAAATGACGTGACGAGAGAAAAGTAAGAGAACACTGCGGTAAAATAAGAACTTGACGACTACTTTCTTAGGGATCTTTTGTTTTGGGTCACTAAGAAAAGAACAATGGACGAGGTAGTTGGTGATTCTAGTGTGGTGAAAGATCCACCCTTGAAGGATTTTATTAACTCTGCGATGACTCCAATAGACTTCAGTGACAGAATGTCTCCTCAGGCAAACTCAATATCCAAACCGCCTCATTCAGGAAAAGTCGGATGTTCTTTCAGCTGCACACATTTTTACAAAGTTGCAGAAAGGAACTAGGAAATCCGAAGGTTTCTATGATGGACATAAAATTGTTTCTAACCTTTTTCTAGTAGACTCCTATAGTACTTCTATCAGTTGAAGGATGTTATGTAGTCGGTAGATTGTAGACTGTGTGTGGGAAGGCATTCGTGTGCACTCACATGGTACATCTCTGCATAGAAACTTGTCTTTGATGTTGAGCTACTTGGTGAATGTTACGCTCATTAAATCACCACTCATCCGTCTACTTCATCGACGAACATTCATTTGCACATTTGCCTCAAGCTAACATAAGAATCTCTCTGTGTCCACAGCCGAGGGAGATGACATGTCGATTTCCCTTTCCAATTAGATTAGATTCTAACCACCTTCGTTTAATTATACAGAGTACAACTCTATGAATTTTTCCGTGCTAAACAAAACCCCCCAGAGAAACCAAACTACCTGAGTGTGTATTTCAATGTATGAATTCGTTTGCAAATGAGCAGATGAATTTCCTTCCTTTGCAATTAATACTCCAGGTTAATTCAATACGACCTAGCCTACATTAAGTTGGTTACAAGTTCTCAAACATTTAAATCCCTTATTGTCAACCAGTTACACTTTCCACAAGGTGACAAACACACGTACACATACTCACGTCTCCTAAGCATTTATTAGTTCATGTATGTGGCTTAGAATTATTGCTTTTGAGAACATGCGGCTAAGAAAGTTGTTACTTCTTTAGTTCTTCGTGCTCATGGACTTTGTATCCTTCAGTTACAAGGACGCAGATTTGCTACTTACAGAGAAAATAAAATGTAAGAAGGGCATATGTTTTATTGCATTAGATCCACGTCGGTTGATTAGCTGTATGTAAGTAACTCATAACTGAAAAAATGTTGAACGTAGGATAGAAACAATTTGTAACACCCACATAAAACTTCAGTTATTCGTGGATTTAATTTAGTTATGTGGAGGAAGGAAGTAGAGCAGCAAGTAACTTTTACCTGTGGAGTACACCATTCACCTACCTTCCAACTTCTGCATTTGGCTCCACTCTTGCTTCCTACCTACTTAAATCGATTTCTGCTCTCTACACGATTTTACATGTAGATGGAAGCTACCTACAATATGTACTACATGGAGAGAGGAAGCCCATGAACATATATTTTGGTCTTATGATACAAAATATATCATCAAAACTTTTCCTGAGTGGTTTGAACATTTCCTAAGCAGCTTCTCATGCTCCTGCCACGTTCTCCGTGGTGGGTAATTAAGTCACTGCAGGGCCAGTCTTTCATTCCTCCTATTTGATATTCCCATGAGGGTGCGATGGTGATCCTAATACATCTAATTCAGTCTATTGTGTGAAATATGCTAAACAGATTGTACAATGAGCCTCTAGCTAGGTAAGTTTAAGACGGTGATGATGAAACTGTCTTAGACTTTCACCGCCCTTCTAGTCCACCCAAACTTCATATTAACTGACAGACGTCTTCCCGAAACTATACGGTCGTTTCTCAGTTAAAAAGAAGCTTTTTATATTATACGAGTACAAATGAGTCAATGCAATAATAACTGTACGCTCCACTGTCATTATTAGACTTTAAGAAGACAGAGAAAGTGTAACTTTACTGTGTGGTAGCAATACCAAAAATAATAATGAAATTGGACCATATTGCAACCTTCTTCTGTTTCAGGGTGTCTCTTCAGCAAGACTCTTTGTGATGACAAGGACGAGTGGTGCTATGATGGTAATTAATCTCTTTAATTATTAATCTCTTTCTGTTTATTCTAGTCACGTTGTCAGTTTTCTCATTGATGAATACTTTAGAAAGTTAAAAAGCTCGTTGGTTTCCATAAATCAAAAAACATATTAAAAGCAAACTTTCATGCCATTTTTACACTTCACTTATGTGCATGAAGAATTATGGAATTATTATTAGTGATTTTATTGAAACCTCAGTAAATAATAAAAATACTAATTTATCCATGTCGCAACGAAAAGAAATTCTGTTTTCTGGAATTTGTTGCCAACTTTTTCTCGAAGATGCATTTCATACGCATTTTGTATTTTTGTAGATTACGCCTTCGGAAGATGTCTGCCAACTAATGGGGAATTAGGCCCGGAAGAACTGTACAGGTAAGAACCTCTGATCAACTTACTAATCTTATTGTGCTCTGAAAGCCCTTTTGACAACATCTTATGTCGTATCGATGGTACTATTCACATTTATACACCTCTTTAGATACAAACTTTCGCAGAACACCAAATTAAAAACATCACATTTAGAATTGTGTAGTTTGAAACTAGATTCCAGGAAAGAGCGTACCTGTAAAGTGTAAAGACGTGGGAGGCGCAATGATGAAACAAAATAAATTACGCTGATTAGGGAGATTTTCATTCACAGAAACAGTTTGTTCGTACAAAACTACAAAGCAACTGGCATTATATAGGCATTCTACAGTTTACAAAGGTCTTGTGATCTTTGACATTTATAATTCTACTTATTCCTTCACTTTTCTGTGCTAAAAGTGGAAATGACAGTCAACAGCTGCGCAGCACTCACAATGCATTTAGTGAGGGGACACTGTTTTTCGTAAGACAAGAAGTTTTATAGATGGATGGATTTTAAATCTAAATCCCCTTTAAGAAATCCACAAATATTTCTTCCGTGGAAGACCAACAAAATAACTATGCTAATTTGAACTCGTATTTAATATGTATCCGTATGGCAATTTCAGATATGAACTGGGAAAAGGTGATACGCATTCCCTAGAACGACGAATGGAACGGTTATTTGCGACGGGTTATCGATGGGGTCATTCGTATACTCAATGTGTCCTTCAAAACCTCTTGGAATCTTTGAGACGAGGGTAAGTTGGATCGCAATTGCTTCCTTGTTGTTTTTCATTATGTTCTTTCGGCAGATGCCCCAAACTTAATGACTTGTTTGTACTGGAGCAATCAAGAGAAACTCTAAAGATTATTTTTCTCCAGTCTGGTGTTCAGCTTTTTTCTCCTGGTGGAAAGAGTAATTAAATTTTCTAGTGATGCAATATGCTCCTCGTTAACGAGGTTTTCTCTTACTTTATCTTTCATCTCCACGCACTGCAATCTTTGTATATGATTCTAAGGTTTGAAGAGACCGTTGGCGTAATACATTTAGTTTTGCTCTTGTGTGTCTACTAAAGATATAATATAAAAAATGCATCACTGCATCATGAAGTGCGTGGCTTAGCTCCTTGTGTATTCATCTTTGAATTTGAAATTCTGTTTTGTTAACTCAGTGTGGATTTAGACGAGTCTGTTTGCTCGGACGTGCAAGATCAAGATTTGGAAGGGGCTCTGAAAGCATTTCAAGAAGATATTGATCCTATCAACTTAGCCTTTATAAAATACAACCCCAGTTCTAAGAATCCTAACTCAGATTTTGCCGATGAGTCGTATCGACCCTCTAATGAAGTCAGCTATTCGAGCAACGGGGAGATTGTCACTGGGAAACAGCTTCTTGCGAAAGAGTCACCAAAGATTTCACTTCAAGATAGACTCAAGAATCCAGTCTTCGAGCTCTCGGCTCCAGGTCAGTAGTGATGCACAATACAGATATGAAATATGACACACAATTCATCTGAAATTGCTTCATCGCCGTGCCTTTTCTTTCTCGAAGTTGCTCAAGCGTTTGAACTCATGGGACGTAGAATCAACTTACATGCATGTATCCTTATAAAATGTCTTGTGTATTCCACAGAGGCAAACCTTCTACAAGAAGCTGTAATAGAACCCGCACTTGCTGAGGAAGAGTTGGCTAACACCGTGGCAAAGGTGAAAGGCCCTAAAAAAGGAAAAAATAAAGGGAAAAATAAAAACAAGAACAAAGGCGGAAACAACCTTCCCGTAAAGAAATCTATTTTGAACGAAGAGTATCCCGGACAAAGTGACAATTTTAATGGAGTTGACATCGGTTCGAAAAAGAAGGACCCAGCTACGCTTTCCTTACTCGGAAGTCAGAACGGAGTCAAAAGTCTAATTGATGGGAAATTAGGAAGCGATGCAGAAACAGGGTTGGGTCCTGAAGGAGTGGTTGATGAAGGAATTCTTGAGCCAAAGTTATTTTCTTCATCATACAACACACCGGATTCCTTCAGACATGGAGGAGAGGTAAGGACAGCTTTCTCTTTTCTGCGTGACAATAAAGTCAGCTTTATTTGTCATTTCCGTCTTTCATCCGCCTGTCTTTTCAATTACACCAGTGTACAAAATACGTGAACACACACACATACGTGGACACAGGGAAGACGTTAAACTACACAGCAGAACACATAGAAAGCCACCTCTTTTTTGTTTGCCTTACGCTACGCGACACATATTTTACTACTAGGTGGATGCCCATAATACTATGGAATGTGCACAGAATAACATTTAATTTGTCACGTCAGACAACACACCCACATACGCTTACGCATATGTGGCTGTGAGTACTGATGCTTACGGAATCCTTCCTAAAATGAAATGCATAATAGGGA
>JAQGAB010000267.1:0-33066 GCA_034696565.1 Isotomurus graminis | reverse complement strand
TTGAAATATCAGGATTAATGGTTTCTTGACTCGAATACAAATGTCTACGGTCATAGGTACATGACGGATCATTACGACTTACGACCAGGAGCTTGTAGAAGTTGCAAAGGGATCTAGTAAAAACTAAAAACCAGGCTAAAGATAAGTAGCATGTACTTTAGTAGTATTGAGAGCCAGCCAGAAGCAAATGAAAATTAACATGCCCTATTTCTGATAGCACAGAGAAGAGCAGAGATACATTTGACACTGAACTTGTAATTAACATAAGGAGTAATGGCAAACTAAAAGTGAACTTCACAAAGTGAGACTGTCCGAAGAAAGCTCTGAAAAGTAACGGGTTGTGAACCGTAACCACTGCACGTAGCTATAATTCTCATTTCCATTTCATGCCTATTTGGAGTATGATACACAAGAACGTGAGACCAACACACTTACTGTATGCTGACAAAACACTAAAATCACGTATATAGCAAATACACAAGAATGGAATGCATTGCATACTTCAATTAACGCTAACTTATCTATCTGGATAGCCAGCCAGACAGTAGAAGCTTAATAGTCATCCGTAGTTTAGATTTTGAAGTTGCAGCGATAATGTAGCCTCACTAGACAGGATTTCTACACAGAGTTAAAATATTGTGAACAGATTGGACGAGGCTTGGACATCACAGGGAACAAGTTGGAAGTTGAGGCACCATCATGCAGTACACACTCGTACTTTTGATCCTCGGAGTGAGCAAAACTCTCAGCGTTGGAAATAACTTAACATACTCTTCCGAAACTTTTGCTCAACCTCAAGAATCACAGAGCAATCGGACTGGTCGGACTTTTAATCCTAATGGCAAAGTTGAGGAAAGTTCTTATCACACCAATGAGGATGTTCAGATGCAAAAGATACTGTTGGAATCTTTGAACTCGGAAATACCAGAAGTTCCAAATCTTTCAACAAGTCAATATGGTCAAGGTTCAAATCAACCTCAGACCAAAACTTCATATCAACAGCCATCTGCCTTTTCGGCCCCTCAAACCTTTTCCTTTACCAACTCGGAGGGAACAAAAGTCAACTACCAATATCCAGGTGGGTACAGCCAACACACCCAAAGACAAGGAGACATAAGTGGTGCACAAGTGTTTCCGGTGCAAGGAGCCCAATTGAATGCACAACGACGGACGGATGAAAACATGGATGAAGAATACGCACCGGAAGGCAATTATGCTGAAGATTCGTACTCTAGTGACTCCGAAAAAAGAGGAAATTTGGAACAATCTGGGCAAAGTGAATTAGAGCAACCACCACGGCAACCGGATCTTGAGAAACCGGAAACCCGACAGGGTTTGTTCCCAGAGTTTCCTCTCAGCGGACCTGGCTTCGTTGGCCCTGCAGCTTTCGACCCACTTCCGCCTCCTCCCCCTCCACTAAAAGGCTCTGTCGATTACATCCTCATTCCTTTAATTTTAATTGGCCTGGCTGGGCCCATCTTTGTCGTGTTGTATGTAATTCTAGGGGCTTTTGAGGCCAAACTTTCCCCCATCACCAGATCTTTAGGAGGAATCGGTTCCTACCAGGTATGAATGAACTGAATTCCTTACCAACCTTCTTTTAATTCCAACTTATTTGAGATTCAATTTCATTAATGCAATTTCCAGCCGTATTTGGATACTCTCGTTTCCTCTGTGGGTCGAGCACTAGACAAAAACGACTGCTGGGAATACACGGCATGCCAAGTTGGAAATTTCTGTAACACGTTAGGTTATACTGAGGATCCCCCACTGAAACGGTAATTAAACGTTACAAGATTATACGGAACATTAAACTACTCTTAGCATGAATGATATGCCATAGCCAGGCCACAGATGGAAATATCAGTTTGCACTTTTGTACACAATTACAGCGTATCTGATGGAACCTAAAATCAAGTCGTAACTAGTTAGTGGGGATTAATAGTTAGGTGAAGGTGGAATAGGTGGATTAATTTCATATTATTATGTTACAACTTACAACTCACTCTCGCCTGGCTTACAAAAGCCTGTTTGGCATTCCTCTTGTCTTAGAAAGCCTTTTCCCACAGTCAACAGTACGAATAATGCTCACTTAATAACTGTGCATTCAATACTTTGTACTTAATCAGTTAACTCAACGATGGATGGCAGTTATATTCGTTTCAAGATAATCATTGTAAAGTCTTTGAAATTACGCTTTCAGTATTTGTTTACCACAATAACAGATACGCAAATATTTGACGTGCCTCACTCTCGCAGTTCAAGTAAAATTCCATTTAAATTCCCTTTTAAAACTGAACTGACACAGATTCAATATCATCTTACGTCATTACTGAACTTCGTACAAAAGTGAAGCTCAAGATGTGTCGAAGTTTCTTGAATGAGACGTAAACATCGGTGCACGCAATTTTTACTATAACATTTTTGTAGATTACAAAATACCAGTTGGTGTGAAGAAAAATGTGTATCGCGATCGCCATTGTAACCGTATTGTCTCAATATAACGAGGAATCCGCAGATAAATCATTAGTCCGCGAGGATCACCGTGTGGAAAATGCCCACGATGAAAACACATTCTAAAGGAGTGTAGAGATCAAGTAACGAATTTATGAACAACAGGTAGTAGTTTGGGATTCACGGTGAGAAGACAAGAGTATTGATGAACAAAAAGGCGAATAATTAAATGAGCTGAGCAGTTGCCAAAATATTTCATTAATATACGACATCTTAAGAAACCCTAGGATTATGAGGATGAGAAACAGTTACAGGTGTGCAGTTGCATAATGAAAGACTGGTTTAGACACAAAATTCTGAACTTTTAGACGTCGTCTCATGTCCTGCAATGTGTATATAGTTTAATATGAAGAGGATTCTAGGTACGCAATGTCTCTCTCAATTTCTTGGCTACCATCACCGGTCAAATTCTTCGTCAAGGGATGGCTATACAGTTAGTTTTGTATGTTCCACTCAAAATGCGGGTTATCTTTCTTGTTCGGGACAAGTTGTGACCTCATTAATTCAATGAGTAGTACTCAGAATGGCCGATTACAGGAAGAGGATTATTAGTATAAGGAGAGATGCAAATGATGGCTCAATATGTGAACTCTGATCTTTTATTAATTTAATATGGTTTTAACTCCCATCATTTCTAAATACCTAGGAGGCCGTAGTAGTAGTTGTAGTGGTACTCATGATTAAACTGGTCCAGGTCTACGGAGGAAAATACAAATCCTCTGATGAAAAGTAGCTCTCCTCCAAAGTCAGTTCAGAGTAAACTTTCAGTAATTACATAGTCTCTCCCTTAATGATACACATGCATAAGCTTGGGATGTCAAGGGTTTTACAAAACTTGTTAGATGAAAGCCTCTCTGATCCAAATTTCTTTTTGTAGAGCACTGGAAACAGCCGTTCCTGGAAAGTACAAGCGATCCGTGAGAAAGCTGTTCACCGCCATGAAGAAACGAAGAGATTGCCAGCTTAGATCATGCCTCTCCTTTTAATCTCGTATATTTTTATTAACTTATTTTACTATATGAGTTTGAACTTGTAATAATTTATAGCCCAAGCTTGAGTAAGTTAACAAAAATTACTTAACTGGAAGAGTTCTTCTGTGTTAAGCATAGAAATAAATGTAGTTTTTATACGATGTTATAATAACATTTGATGTTGGTTACTTTTTATTTACTAATTGTCAGAAGTTACATGAGCGTTCATCTTTCTGACAGACAAATGAGTACACGTTGAGTGTATATAGCGTTACTCTTTGCTGTCGATGTTGCTTCAAGGCATGACCATCATACACACAGCTAAAGTTTGGATCTCTTTCATGCGATCTTGTTATTTTCTTGGCTATAAAAAGTGAAAACCTGAATACGATAAAATTTGAATACAAACCAGGAGAGGAAATTTACTCTAAAAGAGTTTCGCAACTGAGGATGTTTGTATTGATTGTGTTGGCTAAGGTTCCCATAGTTTCTCTGTGGATTTAAAAGTCTGATCTAATTAAATTTAGATTTTTGAACACCTACCAACTTTTTATGGGATGAGATGAAATTCTAAAAGTGCTTGAACTATCCTTTTTTTATCCTTCTAACCCGTTGAATCTCGAGATTATTAATTGTGTATGCTATTTTAATTATTGCGTTATTAGAACCCGTGAAGAGAGAAATTTTCCAACTTTTTTATTTAATCAAGAATGGTTTACTTTTAATTGTCTAAATGGATTCAGTCCTCATACTAACTTGGCAAAAAACGATTATTAAAAATGTTACAGTTTCGTTAATTAGTTGTATACTAACAATCATCGTACACTAATTGACTGTACTTTCAGTCATTAAGTTTAAGGGTTGTGATGAAAGGTATATAGAGAGGATTCATTGGGATGAACGCATTAATAAGACATTAATGAGAAGGAAAGCTTAGTATGGAAAAGAAAAGTCGTATTGAAAGGGACAAACTCATCTCTGGAGTTACATCAAATAAATAGCTAATCACTTTTGTGGTGAATTATGAGGGAGCTGTAAATGTACAAAAGATCTGAGGAGTCGTAAAAGGGATTACACAACACACTGAGTAACTTGGTGGGCATCTCGGAATGTCTAGTTTCCTGCGCTCATATCACGAAATCTCTCAATAGCCCTCAGCACACTTCTGGCCATACGAGCAGCATCTTCAGCCTTCATTTCACTGAGTTCTCGCATAGCTCTGGCCTTAGCACTGGTCAGGGCAGGTTGCATCGCGTTGTATAAAAGTCCACCTCCAACAACGGCCAAGGCCAAGGCTGATCCTCCATACCCGACTTCTCTCCATCCTGACCAGCTCCAGATGCTCGTTCCAGTCTGTTCCTGAGGAGGATATGCGTACTGAGGTTGGGTTCCTGACGCAACTGGGGCATTCCGGAATCCGGGGTAGTAGTACACCAAGTAGTTCTGTAAGAATGGAAACAAATTAGAAAAACTCTTGCGATCCTATTCCGTTATAACGCTGTACTTGAGATGATCCTGGAGCATTAGGCCCTCCTGCATTTGGAGAGCTACCGTCAACAGGGGCAACTTGTCCTTCTCGAGCCTGGGCCACTTGAGTCTGCTGCACTGGAGCTTGAGTTGGAGGCGCTTGCTGCTGTGTGGGGTTTGGAGGCTTGAACGGTGTTTGATTCGAGTTGGCTGGACCTCCTCCTACAGTTGTTGCGGAAGGATAAACCGGAGATCTCTGTTGCATGGCCCCATTGGTCACTCCCAATATAGCGATGATCAAGTACACTGGCCTCATTTTGACACGGATGATTGGTCGAGTCTAAACATACGATTGATGTAACAGCATTTAAAAGTGATTTCTCCCACAAGTGAGACAATTATACGAAGCATTGTCACAATGAAATTGCTATGAGCAATTTGAGCGTAGGAGAAAATGTTGGGTGCGTTGATCAACTGGCAAAGGTCATAAATCATTTTTGCAGATGTTTCATTCAACAGGTGAATAAATTACGAAGAAGAAAGTTCATTACAACATTGGGCCTAGCATTTTCATTGATTGCAGGGATTCTGATTCAACAGAAGAATGATTGTAACCTCAATATTGAAAAGCTGTACGCCAAGTACTTTCAGACAATGCGGTCTCTTTGTCTTTCCACCCCCATTCGTACTCAAAAATCGCAGTTTTCGTTGCACAAAATGCGCTTGCTATGATGAAGGTTGGGGACGTTGGGGTCTACAGTTGAATACAAAGAATGTACTTGCCACAAGCAATATGACACTTCCGGTTTCATCGACTAAGATCCTCAGATGCCTCAACTCAGCAGTAGTTCTGTAGTTGAAAGCTTGAGGCCCAAGAGAAATGCTTACATACTTACTTACTTACCATTGTACTTCGAGTTTTAAACCCCGACTACTTAATGACTGACATAGACGGAAGCACCTACGCTGCATTCTGTGATCTTACTAACCTATATTACTAATCCTAACGAAGGAGCCTCTTTTTTCCCATTCTTCTGATAGTGCAACCTTCTTGTTCTCATAATCATAACCATGACTGTGAGCTTCATTGAGATTGAACACTACGCTAAGTTGATTATCTAATTATCTGTTTCTCTTAAACTTCTCACAGTTTCACTTTAACCCGATGCCATTTCGAATAGTTTCAGTTTCTAAGATGCAAACAGTCTTACCTGAAACTCAAAAAGTCCGAAAACCGAATTGAGGATGTTTATTCTCCGAAAAAAACCACTGATCACTACTTTAAAATGTTTCTGAGACTTCAGAAGAATCTTTCCTTGGGAGAGACAAGTTGAAACTGAAATTTTGAGGCACGAATCGTCGGTTTTTCTACCTCCGGTCAGATTCTTGAGCGACTTACGAGACTATCCTTACCTGTTCACCTGGAACAGAGTTTGATTGGTCTAGATACCTGTTCAAGGACTTTGAGGCGGACTTTAAGTCCCCTTAATGCATAAAAAGTCAAGGGCGGACATGTACCTTCGGGTAAAAATCTGACCTTCTCAACATCTCTTCCCTAAACACACATCTCTCCTTGCCCTTTTTGAGTTCTCTTCCTTGTTTCCCTTAATGCATCTGTACCAGGAGATTTATAACTTTCTATGCGTTTCAACGGGATGAATGATGCAGTAAGTAGTACCCTTTACAGATTAAAAAGGTAAAACCTTTCTGGAGACTCCAATAAATCCTTTAAGTAATGATGATGCCTTCTCACGTATACCGGGATTCTTGTTAGCTAACCATACAATTTGAATTCAGAGACTTCGTGAGGTAAGCTAGAAAAAAAGAAAGTTTAAAGCGATGCGTGAATCATCTCGATGGTTTTTATATTATAAAATCCAAAGCTAAGTTCATATGATGATTGTTCGCTTGGATTCCTCTTAAAACTATGAATGAAAAGTGGTGGTGAAACTAAACGAATGGCTAAAGAATGTGTGTTCTCATTTAAAAGCAACACCTCCTCAGAGTTTACGAAGGTTAAGGGCATATGAGTGTACAGAGAGCAATGAAGATATAGAGAAGATAGCCAACACTAATCTTATTAACGCAACAAAGACAAGAGTTTTTGAAAGAGTTGAAGAAGCAGCAGCAGAAGAGTGTGGGGAAAACGTGTTATTACAGAATGTTGGAAGAATGGGTGCAAATAATACGAAGAGGCAGGTTTCGCATATGAAGCACTGCAATGGTATTCTACGTATGCTTCATACTCCCCTAAGCGTCAGCCTACAATGAATTCCGCAAATTCGTTTTCTCAGCGTTCGTACAAAATTGCGAGGTATAAAATGTGACTGAGGCCTCAGAGGTGATCAGTTGTCTTTAAATCCTCATCAGTTAATGTGGTGCTAAGTTAAAGTTTCGTTGAATCAATCTCGAAAAAGAAAGAAAGGATCCTCGCTCACACCAAGGTAAATGATACTGCATTTTTCTGTGACATTTCTGGACAAAAAGTTGTCCCCTTTCACCAGGAGCATGATTCCTTTAGTAGATAATTCATATATATTACACACATATATACTTCACACAGTGCCGTGAACAAAGTGGAGCCAAGGTCAATTCTTGATCTCAAGATTTGTGATACCTCTTCGCTCGGAAAGATCCCTTCTTTTTAATCCAACTGATTGTTGTGTGACTTGTAGTACACCCTTAAGATTTCTTCCTGATAATACCAGAAATACCTGGAACTAAGCTTAGGGATCTCTCTGGCTCCGGTGTGTTCAGTGAACAACAAACAAACGGTATTTTCTCAAGGACAGCATCTCACAGTCATTATTATCTCATCTAGACTCGAGGTGTGTCTCTTTCCTGTAGGTATTAAATGGTTATGTTCCAGGTATATAATGTGTAGAGAATACATTGCTCCAGGTCATCTTGGGACTCACATTCAAAAGAACGGAGAAAAGAGACAAATGTGGTTCTCATAGGAAGCTTAAAATGGTTCACATCATCTCACTCCTTCAGCAATATCATCATGGGAAGGGAAAGCATAGGACAATAATTCTTTAGTAGTGGAATAAAAGCATAAAGGGATTCTCTCTCTTGTCCTAATTTTCATAGGATTATTTCAACTGCTTTTTCATCTTTCTATGTAAGTAAAATATAAGTTCGTTAACACTGCCCGATTGCTTGGAGCTTTGTCATTTGTGGTTTTCCACGAGGCTAAGGAGAACTTGGTATTTCATGAGTTAATATGAGAGAGATGAAACTTTTTCCAACAACGAAAACTTTGTTGTATCCACAAACATGTGATGTAAATTGATAGATCAGGAGGAATGCTTTTTAGTTCATGTTTTTGAGAAAGGGAATGCATGCCTGTGAAGTTTAACCCAAATCCTCTAGAAGATTGGGAACAGGACACTCAGGCAAGCCCGAATTCTAGTTTAGTTCCTTTTATTTTTTATCTCCTAAAACCAGATTGGAGGATTGATTTGTAGAGGTAATCAATTAGGCCTTGTCTTTAGGCTGCTGAATGCAGTTGCATAGTTTTTGACCAAAGTTTTATCAAAAGGTTGGTTTTTCCTGCGGGATTGTCATTGGAAAAAGAAGGTGGTAGCATGGAATGAAGTTCACCGTCCTGGGACGACGGTCAATGTTGCAGGTCAGTGTGAAGGCCGAAGTCCCGTTAGCCATTACTACCTGTCTGACAGGTTGCCAACGATCATAACATAGGAATTATTTAACGGGCCACACCACAATCCCAAACCAGGAACAGTATGCCGGGTGCCTGTCCTTCTTCATCCCGTCTTGTTGAAGTCATCTTTTTGTTAATTTCTCATTCATCTCTGTGAACCTGGTTCACTTGAAATACCAGTTTACTAACAAATACTCCTCACCTCTTTACTCCATCGCTCAATCCTTCTCTCTCTCTCTAAGCCGTGATTCACTTGATGCCATTAGATATCGCCTATTTAGGTACGATGATGATGAAAAATTCGTGTTTAGTTGGCGTAATGAACATCTCAAAAAGTATTATCCTTTTCAATGCCCTCTTGACTTATATCAGCACCAAGTTACGAAAAATGTTACTCGCATATGTCCGAAAACTAGGCCAAATAATGATAATCATCGCCCCCACATATGTATATGCATAATTGCTAAGTCTGAACTACATACGCAGAGTCTGAAAGATAAATTACACTCACACCTCTCTGTACTCGAAGAAGATCTCTTAAGTCAGGGGCTACATACTTTCTGAAGCAACACATTTTTCCGCTCGAAGGACCAAACAAGGTTTAGAAGACGAGTTAATTTCGAGCGAAATGAAATGTTTTGAAAACAGAAAAACTTACTCTTGTTTGTTTTATTGCTGATAACCATCAATGATGTTAGATGACAGACGCTTCGTTTGTTACAGTAAAGTTATGAAGTAATTCATTCTCTGTGCATTAAGGATTTCGCTTTGAGTAGAATAAAAGGAGCTGCTTACTTAAAGTTTCCTTTTGGTTTGCAGAGTTAAAATGCAGTGGCAGAAGGTGACCTTCTTAACTACGGTCATGGCTGTGGCAGTCATGAGCGCACCGCAAAATCAGCAAATGCCTGCAGTTCAACAGGTTGGCAAAGTTTTGTGAGAATTAATGACAGGCGGAGATTAGATTGAGGGTTTCCTCTCTAATGAATGATTTTCATTTTTCTCTATCCAAATGAAGCAACAGGCAGCTGCAAGTTCTCCTGTGGCTCAAAATAGGGATGCCCAAGTGTACCCTGAGACTTCCTTTGCAAGTGGATTCTCCTCTGCAAGCAACGCTGGAGCGCAGTACGCTGCTCCACAAGGTTCTTACGGTGCCCCACAAGCTGCTTATGGAGCTCCAGCCCAGCAGCAGCAGCCAGGACAGCCTGGGGGAAACACCGGATACTATTACTACTACTACCCAGTACAGGTACTTGATTGAGGATTAAGGATGGAATGACACACGTGAAGGAATTGAAAGGTGACGAACGTCTTTTGGAATGTTCGTAGGAATCGAAATCCGACTATGTCCAACAGAAGGAAGCTTACACCGCAACTGACTCATATGGAATCGACCCCTTAGGAATCATCGCTGTTCTTGCAGTCGCTGGGTTGGTGATTGCAGGTTTGGCATTGCTATTCCCAGGATGGGCTTACGTGAAGAGCGACGAGCATGTGTACTACAGGAGTAACGATGGTAATTGCCAAATAATCTTTAACGGGGCAATAAGCGCCACGATGATTACATACTTTCAATTTAACACTTCGATAGCTATCGGAGTCGAATCGTAGGTTGTCGATAGCAATTATTATAAATGGTTTTTGATTTCTCGACTATGAAGGGTCATCAAGCTTGTTGGGAATGGATAAGGAGGACTATCGAACTCTCACCAGTTTGGTTCTGTCTGCGATTGAGGGTGAAGACTGCTTCGAGAGGACGATGTGTGATGCTAGTAAATTGGTGAAGAAGATTAAAAAGGCAGACACATTTTTGAGGTGAGTCAGACGATGATTAGACTGCTAGTTATGATGACCTCCCTTGACCAAGCTTAACGTGAAACTTTCACTTGCGTCTGATCTTGAGATTTGTATGAAATGAAAGGTTGTACTAAATAACCCCATGACATTAATTATACAGGATTATGGAAGACTTGGCCCCAAAGAACGTCTCAGGCTCAATTAAGAAATTGCGAAGAGCGATGAAAAAGCCAGAGGAGTGCAAAAATGTGACGTGTGGAAAGAAGAAGCACTAGTAGGAAACTCTAAGAATGTAGGTGCATTACAGCTTCGTAAAGTAATTCAGAGACTTTGACTGGGACCTTATTATTTATACAAACTAAGCGTGACTTTTTACCGACTGTCTTTTCACATTTATACAAACACATGCAATTAAATAATGTCTCGTACACACACAACACACACTTTTCGGCTGCCATTAGGTTTCCGGAGGTTTTATTACGTAAGCATCCAGATTGCAAGTAGTTGTTACTCAAGTTCACTTAATGCTGAAGAATACTCATGCGTTTACCAGAACCCTTTGGGGTCACTTAATAATTGTACGGACATTTTTCTGAAAGCCAAAATTACAAATGTGCGTGAACAACTACAACAGTGTTGTATACAGACACACACACATATATATATATAATAAATATTTATATATACAAACTCTCTGGAGACTTGACAAAATCAATTGGCAAAGAAATTCGGAAAGATCACATACGCAGTGAAGTATAGATGCTTTGTGTAATAATTAGAATCTCAGTATATTGCAATTGAGGACATGTATGTATAATGTTGTTCGCTTAAACACGAGTGGTGACCATGCAACGACTAACCGACTACTCCATTTTTGCATGGAGAAGACATTCACGTAAGATATATTATCATGAAGATTTAGTTTTGAATTGATTATCTATTGTCAAAATTGCCGTAATTTATACCAAAGGACTCTCCGACACCATGTGCTTCATTTAATGTGGCTTTACACTGTTTTGTACCATTTGTTGTTAACTCTTGTGTTACTTAGTACGTAAGTTAAGCGTAATATTTGTACTTATTTGTTGTAAGTTTGATATGTTTTGCAACGGGTTGTGTTTTATAATAAAAAGAGCATATCCATTTACAAAAAAGAAACTTTCATACGTGTGTGTGTGTGTATTTCTCAAGAGACTAGTTCCTCGCCGGAAAACCGAAGTGAACTATATAAGCCATATTCAGGGTGAGAGTGTAGGTTGCACTTACATGTAGTGCATCCTACTTTTTTGCAGACTTAAATATTCTCTAGCTTTTTCAGGAAGTACTTGAAATTGTGAGTTTAACGAGCTCTTCCTTAGTTACCTGTCAGTCTTTCTTGGCACAGTAGGAAACAAATAGGCCACTTACATAAACTTCTTGCTGCATACTGCGGACGAGATGTAATGTAAAGTGTGTGTAGGACATTAATGAAAATTAAGAATTAGAGTCAAAACGAAGAGCACCGGGTGGATTTTTAATGCTTGTTGAGTGTAATTTACTCTGTGTGGTGGTGTTGCATGAGATTTGTAACTCCATTAAGAAGATGCTTTCACACAGAAATAAAGAGTCGTGAGGGTAGGCGTCGGGATTAATGAAATCTTCTCAGAGGCTAAATGAAACTAAGAAAGTTAGCGAAGACACCTCAACACGCGAAGACTAGTGCGGTGATGGTGGTGACAGTAAAGCTCCCGTCGCTTCAAGGCATTTTGAGAATTTGTAGTTTTCATTCAAACAGACATTTAATAGCGAATTTCGTTGCCCGAAACTAGGCCAGTTGAGCATGAAACATTCATATAAACCAGATTAAAGGATTTCCTAAACTGAATATTGGGAAGTGCTTTTCAGTGAAACTGCTTTCCTATGCAGATTTACTGCTTAAACCGAATGTGTGTCTGTGTTTGCAGAGTATAGTAGAATGACATTCCAAATTCTTAAGCAGTTATGCTAATTGCCTTCGTTGAGATTTATCATATTTACAATTTACTGTAAAGTTTAAGCATTTATAATGTCTCACAGGCATTTAAAAATTTAGGAGTGCATGTCCGACTTTAAACAGTTTAATAATGAAGTGTGCTAATAACTTGAAGGTCTGGGTAGATGAGAAAACTTTGTTCAGTCGTGTGTGGGGAAGTGTTAACAACACTTGGCGGTGAATAACCTAATTAATGCTTGTTATCCGAGACGTATTAAATACTTAATCCATGCTTGTGAACAACCGTGATTAGCAATTAAGTTCGGTAGACGAAATGACAAGAACCTGCTAACTTATGATTAATGATGATGAAGCGCTGCTGGTTAGAAGGATTTATGAATAAACTTAAAATGATGCAGTTATGAGTTAGATTCTCATGGGGAGTTTTCAAACCCAAAGAGATGTCTCCACAAATTGGAATTATAATCTTTAAAAAATGTTTATTATCATTGACAACATCTTACAGGTTGATTTCCCAAAGGAAATGGATCAATTTTAGAAGGTATGATTTCTTTAAAAAGGACATGGCTCAAATCTGCTCACAATTGAGTGTTATATAATAACCGGTGTATGTTACATGAGCTACCGTGTGTTATACGTGGAGCAACTAGAACGTAACATATAATATATCGTTAGTTTAGTAGAAGTGCAAGGGAGTTCGAAATGAAAAGGCAAATTGCAGTGTAGAGGAAAGTTTACCATGTTTAACAACAATAGGCACATCTCTGAACAAATACCCCATTGAAACAAGTTACACAATTACAGTCTCTATATATCCGAACGGTTATCGCTCTCATCATAAATACAAATCATAATCAAAGATAAGAATAAAAGAATAATATATTGAGAAGGTACAATAATGGACGCGATATCACAGTTGTACACGTCACAAACTATTACGTTGCGAATTTCACAAACACTTTGTTGCAAAACAATCTCTGGACTTTGACTGTGATGCATTTGAAAGTAATGCTATGATATATATTTATTATTATATGAGTCTATTATGTGTGTGTGGAGGAGTGTTGACATCGTCTGGGTTATACTTGAGTGAGAGGGCAACAATAGTCGCAGGACTTTGTTCCCTGTGGACGCATATAATATTATACAAGTGCGAAACTATAAGTAGAACAACCTTGTTAACCTAAAAGTACGCTAAACTGTATCTGAAGGACACCAGTGTCCTGCAACGTGTTCTTCTAAGGCGTCTGGGTTATCGGGGTTTTCCAGTTCGATTCCGCACAACGGACACACCTGGTAATTATCTTCTGCAAGAGAAACCAAGAATTATTATTTGATGTTTATCTGTGAGTAGAAATACTTTGTGTGTCCCTAACTCACCACTCTTGTCTGTGGAGGTGGAGCAGCTGAAAAACTGCTGAATGTTGTCATTAACACTTTTATCTGGAACTGATGAAGACGAGTCTGTTTTCTCTGGAATGGGGAGATGTATACTGCTCGAGGGAGGAGGGCCATACCTCTGACGCCTGGAATGGGGTCTTCGTTTCTTAACTAAGTTTGAATTTAACATTTCTAGCTGCTGTTTTAACGACATTTGCTGCGACAGTAGAAAGTCCTTCATTTGACAGAAGAAGGTGACTTGTTGCTTGAATAAAGATTGAGTCTTTTCCCGTTCTTCACCTGAAGACGAGTCGGAATCGTTGTCATCCAGCAAGGATCCGCTCGCACTCTGCAGAGAAAGATTTAAATTTTTATACAAAGGATTTCACGATACTCATTAAATCAGTAGGTGTACAAACCTCTAGGTATTGTTTGGAAATTGACACATCTTTCTCAAGAATAGATGACAAGGTTCGTGAAGCAGCACCATACTCATCCACCATGGACATGGACTCTGTAAATCCAATATAAACGTAGTTATTGAATGTCCAGACAAATAAATGTTTTATACTGAACAGCAACAAGAGAGTATTGTTTCTGTACCTAATTTGAGTGACTGGAACTCAGTGGAAGGAGTTCTATCTATACTTTTGGTTCTACTTGTTGAAGGAGTATTGGAATCGACTCGACTGGAAGCTGTTGACTCGGTAGACGAAGACCTAGTGGACTTGGCATACTGTTCGGTAAGTTTAACAGGTTTAATAACACTTGACTGCGACGGGGTATCTGGACTTCTAAGGCGAATCTTGTCATTTCTGGGAACTTGCTTCTGATGAGGATGCAACATAATTCATGTTGGAAGTGGAGATGCGTAACTGAAAAAATGTCTAGGAAATGACTTTTCGTTTCTGCTTAGAGATTGGGGCATGAGGGTTCTCTCCCTGGTAGAATTCCTTGAGTAAGTTAACCGCCGCTGCGGCCTCCACTCCCCCCACCAGCGATGGAATGAACGAGTTATTAAGTTTAAAAACGTCTAGTACAGACCCACACCCCCCGAATCTGTCATTGTCGCAGCCATACACAATCACAGGAACTTGGAGCTGCTGTAAAGCAGACGCACACATGATACATGGTTCTACAGTCACGTACAGTTGAGTCTGGGCAAAGACTTCTGACGGCGACAAGTCTTTCCCTTGGCACCAACGCAGCACTTCCTCCACAGCGACTATTTCCGCGTGACGAGTGGCTGTCTTCGTTGCATTCACATAGTTTCGTCCCCCACCGATCACTTCTGACTCGTACACGAAGACACACCCCACTGGAACTTCACCCGCGCTCAGAGCTTCTCTTGCTAGAACAAATGCTGCGTCCATAAACTTCTCGTCCGGCCTATTCATTACATCGCCCTTCCTCTGTTTGACCTGTCGTATCCCACCAACAAGTCACATCCACCCCTCTTCCGTCTAGTATTACACAGGATGATGGCCACTACGTCTATTCACGCCAAATAGGTTGCTCCATCCACCTGAAATATTTGAATCAAGTATTATTAACCTTCCCAGTCTTGCAATTTTAATTCTATTTAAATATGTATCTATTTATAATTCCCAGGTTTCAAAATATTCCAAGACTTAACTAACCAAAATGTAAAAGATAATTTCAATAACCCTCTGGCTGCAATTTGACCACAAGTTGTGGTTGTACAAGTGAATATTACTTGGACTACTCGGCTAATGACGTATCTTATCACAAAACATTAAGTAATCGTCGTACATTTGGAGTACGCGGCTTTCCTGTACCTCTCTGGCTTTTAATTAGACTTAATAATATAATATTTCTACAAATACCCGAATTCAACAATTGTTCACTAACTAAATAATACAAACGTGAAATGTTTCTTGGGGTTGGAACTAAAATAAGACGTATAAACTGGTAACTCATTAGGTGTGAATACTGGCTTACCGATAATTAATTATCTCAGAATTACCGAATTAAGTGAAAATATCCCCTGAGTTTTGGATATTTGAGGAAATTACGGTTGGTAGATCAGCAGAGGAATATTTGGGGTAGGGAAATTTCACTACTTTCCTTTCGTGTGTGTTGAGGAAAGGCTGATGAGTGAGGTGGTGGTGGTTGTGTGCCCACGTAACTTAATCTCGATTTACAGATACACGAGTTGCCTGTAGACGTATAGTTGCTCCTGCTATCCTTCCTATTTATTCCCTAACATTGTTTGCTAACTTGGTTTAAGCTTCTTGACTAACGGTGCATGCATGATTGAATTGAATTTCAGCCGCGTTATATCATCATCATCACCAACCATTACTAAATTGTTATTAAACCTTAAGCGTTAATGGGATATTGAGGTGGGTTATTTTTATAGGAGGAAAAGGTAGTTAATGATATATGTGGTGGTTCTCCTAAGTATATTCTAGTTAAGTACCTATCTGCTTATATCTTCTTTTGTTGTAACCCGTGTCAAAACAATAAAAATTCTATTACAACTTTTAAACCTACTTTTATGGATTTTGTAATTGGGATATGTTTTGAGAATTCATGTGCTTTGCATAGAAATTCGCTCCCCCCGTAAAGATAACATTCATTCATACTGACAGTTGAAGAAAATCTACAATGATAAATTGGAAGATATGTCTTATACTTCATATATAGATAGAAACAGAGTGTATAGATAATCGAAATTCGTAACACAGGCTTCGCATCCTTGAACATATATTGTGTACAGAATTAAATGTGGAACGTTGGATAAGGTACTATGAGGCCAACTTCCATATTATTCATTGGAAAGCAGTTGTGGAAGGAAAATAACAGATTAGTCAGATTACGTAGATGGCATTTCATAGGAACTCATGAGTTTCCATTTTTCTATAAGCTTTATGTGACGGAAGGAAGTTTCATAGTGGGTTATATGGTTTGATATTATGGGAAGAATGTTGTTACTTCGATAAATAATGTCGAAGTTGTGAGGCTACTTGGAGGAAGTTTGAGACATTTTTTACATTTCGTTGTATACAATGCAATATATGCATTAAGACTGGAATATGTTTCCTCCGGTGTTTGGGTAAAAGGAGAAACTTGACGGGTTGTAGAATTGTTAGCATTGAGGTTTCTTGAGGCCTCCTGTCCTAGTAAGAAGATTATAGGTCGTTTTGGGTTTCGAAATCTGCCTAACCATGCACACCATGGGGGTTAGTTAACCGGGTTGACCAATACTCAGACCTCACAAGCTTGTACACTGATAGTTTGCAGAATTTCTGGACTTTCTGGCTTCAGCAAAACCTACCGTATTACGAATTATTCAGCTATGTGTCATATTTCAACATGCTCATAGTTTAATCTCGAGGAAGCAACCCAAAAAGTTGGTTACTGTACAAAGTACAAGCAAGAACGATTTTGTATGATTCATAAAAATGTCCAGAAATACTTTGTGAGGACATGTTAGATTCTAGTTACATTTGGTCCTTGATTTGAAAGCATAACATTCTAATACGATTTGAAGGCATTTGTGGAACCCTCGTATATAATATATTATTATGGTCTTTGTTGTGCTTGCTTGTTACTTGTATTACATGCAACATGTAAGCCCTTGGACAAGAAAAGATTCCCATCTCTCCCGTCCCAAGAGATTTCTGATGTCAAATGATTCAGATTTATTTTCCCCTTGCACTTGTCAACATTATTCAACATCAAAGTCTATTGTGCTCACAGAAACATTTGATGTTTTTGGATTTCATTCAGAATGTGTGTGGTTCAAACAGAAATGGTGCAATGGTAGGTGTCCCAAAGGACCAGTATATTTGTATCATCAGCACAGTCCAGAAGTCAAGTTGAGATTTGATATTACTATGAAATTAATAATATGCGCCCGTAGTTCCTTGCTTTGTAGTACTTGGTTTAATGTTTGCTGGTTTGTATTATTCATATGTATTTTGGTATAAGACTGCTTGCGTCTACAAAATTACATTAAGTGCTTCATAGTAATTAAATCTGTAGTTTCTTATTCTAATCATAACTAGGGCATGAGATCCTTTCAGACGTCATGTACTCCGTGATGGTAAATGCGATCGTAAAAAGGGAATCTTCGATCTTAATCTAATTGTAAGTATAGTCGCTAGTTAAATTATATTCTACTTAATGCTACAATTTCTGCGCGGTTAGCAGTTTGCTGATGCAGAGACTTGCAGTTTAGTTAATACTCAGCTGAGAAATGTAATTTAAGAAAACGTATATCTCTTGATGTTTTAGGTACCTTAAATACTACTGACATAATAATCCAATGATTGATTTCTATATGAAAGGGTGTTTAGTGAAGAGAGATTCACATTACCTCGGTCTTTAAGAATAAAATACCCAGCAGAGATAGAATATGTATAGCGTATTCTTACACATTAAACTGTTCTTTCATTTTGCAGTAGTCAGTTAGGCAGCGATTAAGCACGTACTGTAAAAATGACAAGAGACCAGACAAAAATAAGTTGAACTTCAAGCTGTCAAGCTGCTATTTACACAATTTGTTCTTGGAGATTGTAGCGTGTATACAAAACTAATTGCTTTCTTCCTAGAACCGTACAGCTTTGTTGTTTGTTGTAGTTTCTAATACTTGTCTTATGAAACACACATTTTTGGCTTTTAATCTACAGGGAACCGAATTTACCAGTCTTACACACGTAACTATTTAAGTGCAAAAATTGTGTGACAGACCAAATAATGTGTAGTGCTTAGTTCCTTTAACTTTTTAAAATTCAGGAGGGCATGAGACAGATAGAGCACAATGAGCAGTCATCCATTACATCTGTGTCAATAGGCAACGACTGTATTTGTTGAGAAATTTTAGGAAGCCACGGAGTTTTATTGGGACGCAATACTGAATAAGATGCTTCATAAATTAGTTTGTACAATTTAAAATATTAGAATGTAAAGGCCAAGGCTTGTGCATGCCGCTATGTTATTTGAAACAAAGTTGTAGACTAACTATTTTTAATTACCATACTTATCGTTAGTGTAAATAATAACAAAACAGAGTGTCCATTTATTATGATTATTGGTTTTTCTTGTTTGAACAATCATTTCAATTGATGTCTTCATTTATGAAACTGATTAAGATGTTTCTCGAGAGAATGACAAGATATGCCTCGATTACAAGAAAGTGACTTCAACTTCAACTCAAATTCTATTGACAACTAAAGATCCAGTTGTACAAACCATTACTGTCCGTGCATCTAATTCCAGACTAATCCGTTATAATCAGTTGATCCCATATGTAATCTACTTACAAAAGAATATCCTCAGGCAATAGCTAATCGGATCAGTATGAATTTATAAGCAAATTATACTTCTTATGTATGCATATCTGTAGAGAGTAAAGGAATGAGTAAGAAATGAGTATGATTCTGTTTAATTAATTCAAATGACGCAAAAGCATTCACCTCAAAGTACAATTTTCTGAAAAGTGAGTCACTGTCTGTCATATTGAACTCATAATATTGCAAGTAGTTCATTAGAATGTGATGTGGTCTAAAATTAGTAATTATTGCAGACCACACAAATAAATACGGAAAGGTCGGGTGCCCCTCGATTCACGGAGGAAATGTTTATGTATGTAGCTTATACAATTGATACCAATTGAAGTCAATATTACATTGCAGAAGCCACTTGGGTATGCGTGAATATGTAGTTTAATGTACATGCCTTGCAGTCAGTCTCGAGAGCTGAATCATCGCTTACTATTATTATTGTAAATTGTACGTCATATAAAACCCCATCCGTAGACTTCGTAACCCATTTCATGCTGCTTTACGCTGTGTTGTATACAACTGATTCGTAAATCCTGCAATGTGCACACTATTCTGTGACTTGTGAGATCATCTCACCCTTTCAATACATTAAAATGGCTTAAACATCTCAGTGTAATAAGTAGCACCACTTTGTTGGTCACAGCCCTTTCCTTTTACACCGAGGAGGTTGAATTATTCGCTTTATAAGGTTAGGATAGGGACTGGGATGAAAATGTGTATTTTCTTGCCTGCCTCTCTTCTCTACAACCTACAACTCGCTGCTATTATTCCTTCCAAGAGAATCCCAGGTCCATTGGTTTAAGAAGATAGAAGAAATACTTAAAGAATGCATTTCCATGACATGCGAGTCCAGTAGTGCCAGTCACTCAATATGAATAATACACAGAGTATTCGTCAAAACTCTCAAAACTAAGTAGAGGCAGTTCCACCTCCAACTAATTTAGTCACGAAACTATAACACAGATCACCAGTCACACACGTCCGTCGTTCTCTTTGCACACCTGAAGTGCTCAGACTCTTAAGTAACAGCCCTCGAGTCAACGGTACTTTTAAATGTGTGGGTGACAATCTACGAGACTCTGTGAAGAATTTTACTATTTTATATAAACACATTTAATCCTCGTGTAACAACAGAAGGAATACATAAATATTTCCTATTCTACCTCGAAGACTATGCGAAAAAATAAATTGCCCAGTGACTGTTTCGTACCATGGGAAAGTTTCACTGGAAATAACCTTTAAGAAGAATAATACAATCTTCATTAATTATTTACAATCGAGTGTTTGTGTGCAGAGATTCAGTGGCTGTGATTCTTGGTACTCTTGGGACATTTTGCCATTCTATTTCTGACTCATTCGATTTGTGGTTTCGTATAGTGGGTGTCGTGTAATTCATTTCTTGCTTACTTAACGTACAGTCAATTTAACCAGACCAATTGACAGGATATATTATACCTGACTGGTGCAACAGTGGAATTGAAAATCAATCATTGGTTCATCTTAAAGATATTATAAACAATAAGTTCACTGTTATAGAAATATTCTGCGACTTAACCCGGAAGTATACTTCAGGAACTTGGAACTCAGTGAGTTACTCTCTTTTTATATCTCTACCACAACTAAATGTTTGTTGCTATTTTTGCTGAATATTTTTAGTGGACCTAATGTAATTTGTTTCTGTAAATAGCTTGCGTATATTTAGGTTCATTGGTTCTTTGTACCTTGTTAGTCTTCTTTATTATCTAAAATTAAGCAAGGCACACAGATAACTGGAAATCACAGATTTATCTAGTCACTTTATTATAGTGTTTCAAAATAGAAATAGGAAATATTAGAGTATTAGTATTTGAACAGATTGAAACAAAATTCTATGAGAGAATGGAAATGAATCGGGAAGACTAACGATGCAGTTACTAAATTATTAATGCGTAGTGTCATAGTTCGTTCCATAATTAATTATTTAACGTGTACCTGTGAATCTGTAGACAATAAAGGTTCATAAACAGACATTTAAAGATCATTACCTTCCTACTAAAGTCAATTTAATTTAAACGACTCGTAGTATCAGTAGTACAGGAAGGTCAGTAAAACCGCAAGAGTTCGTAGCTTCATTATTGTATGTCAATGACATTGCGATTATTTTAAACCACTTGGTAGTTAAGTTTACACCTTAAAAGGTGTTTGAAATGGTTCTCACGTTAAAAAGTCCTAACAGAAATTAAAAATTCGACAGAAGAGAATGCTCGATCATACGGTTGGTTATATTTACGGTTAGATTCAATCGACACACCGAATTTTAAAAAGGAAATTTTATTTACAACTTTAGCGTAAAGTTATTCATAAAGACATCTTACGTTTGTAAATTTTCCATTTGAGTAAAAAACATACAGCAACTTATTAATAACTGCTATTAAGCGTGCAACCTTCATTTTCGGTTAAAGCATGTAGAAAATGGCTAAAAACCAATTCCAGACACATAATACCGTGTATATGATTAATTTGAATATTAAGATATCAATGGAATGACATCAGACAAACATTCTAATAGTCTTTAGTAACGGCCAACAATATGGAGAAAGATGATACAAAATCCATTAAGTAACAAGAACTGACATCCTAAAGCAATAACAGCGATCAGCATATCCTCAGTGATAAGCAGAGCTATCACGGAGCTTCTCATATTGCAGAGTATTTTAATCGTTGACTATATTTGCAATAAAATGATTTGTATCTTAATCTTCACGTCTGACTAGCGCAGCCATTCATCCCATACCAAGCAGACAAGGACAGTGAATAATATGTGTAGTAGTCATCCATGTCATCATGACTCATTCGAAGGAGCTTTTTGAATCCGAAGTGTTATTTATTTCTCATTCATCCAGCTCCACTTAAAGTTTGAATCATGCTCACCACTACTGAATACAAATAATGTCTCGTATTGGCATGTTAAATACTTAAACTGCAAAACGGAAGTGTGGGTGAGGTTACCTACGCCACTCATTTCTAGCCAGAAGGCTTTGTTATGACATGAGTGAATAACCCGCATAATATTTTGGCGCATGGTAGGCTAACGATGCATGAATCATGAGCATACACACGACAATATTAAAGAGTTAATGGCACCTGTAAGTTCATGGATTCGTAGTTTGCGAATCTTACTTAAACTTTACGATTTCATCTGTCAACAAAATTCGCATCTGTGTAGAGCATGAATGGCAGTTGTTCCACACTTTCGTTTACGGGCAAAGTTCCAAAGAATTGGAAAACGTTATCCTCCGGGCATCAGGAGTACCGTATCTCTTGAAAACCGGAAGACTCGTGTATTTACGATGTCACAGTGAAGGAGTCCATTAAATCTGTTTACACACTTTTGTGCATGCAAAATCAAACACATTAGGTTTAAAACTCCTTATGCTCTTTTGATTTTTCAGACGCATCCATGCTGAAATTAGGAAGGATTTCCAGATTAATCCTTTCATGCTAGTCCTTCAAGCTTCATGACGATACCAACCAAATTAAAATCATGCAACAGGAGTCTGCACTGTGACCAAAGCATCGTGTAAATATGCCTACTCCAAAATTATTCGCAATCTTCGTACTACTTGGTGTAGTAGTGCAGCTAAGTACCTCCGCTGTGGTATCAACTTCCTCCCCCTCCTCTGTGATAGGGCAACCGAAATTATGTCCAAAAACTGAAAAGTATGTGACACGTACTTACATACTATAAGCATTTCATGAGATTAAGACGCTATGTATAATTTTATGTATAATGTTTAAGGTATAACGTAACTGTGACAGTGTCTGAGCAAAAGCCAGTTCGTGTCCAGAAGTACGACTTTTGCCTCAGCTTATCTTTCAAGTGCAGCAAGTATGTCACGGAAATCCGAACGATAACGAAGAATGAGGTTCGAAGAGAGAGTCTTGATTTCTCCTTGTAAAGCTGTATGAAGATAATATTATATGGCTTATTGTGTTGTACTATTTAATTCTTAGACAATAGAAAAGACCAGGCCAGTTCCATCGTGTTGTAAGGGGTATGAGGAAAGGAGCGATAACAAATGTTATCCAATATGTGAACCTGATTGTATCCATGGGGACTGCGTTGCTCCAAACCAATGTGAATGTAAAAATGACTATGGAGGACCTGACTGCAGTAAAAGTGAGAGATGATGATTATGATGACTTTGAAGAGCAAGGAATTTTGTAACTCAATCAATTATGCTTCTCCAGAATGTCCTGGAAAGACTTGGGGACCTGGATGCGCAAACAAGTGTCAGTGTGTCCACGGGTCGTCGTGTGATGTGAGCACAGGACGATGTGCGTGCGAACCTGGGTACACAGGGGAGTATTGTGACAGACCGTGTCCTGCTGACTTTTACGGGATAGAGTGTAAAGAACAATGCAGGTGTTTGCATGGAGGTACTTGTGACCCTGTTTCGGGCGAATGTACGTGCAAATCTGGTTGGAAAGGACCGCTGTAAGTATTCATAGACGAGTTACTTGGTACAAAATCCCAGTGCCATAAGTGATTCCACGTGTTTCATTTATTACAGGTGCGAGCTAAGCTGTCCCCAAGGATTCCATGGTCCTCATTGCACGAACTCGTGTAAATGTCAGAACAACGGTACTTGTGATCCACAAACAGGGAACTGCTACTGTGAACCTGGTTGGAGGGTAAGTGACTTTTATCACTTAATTAATTTTTTGAAGTCAGAGACACAATAATAAACTCGTAAACTCTATTCCAGGGCGACGTGTGCGCGAGTCCCTGTCAACCTGGAAAGTGGGGGCTGCAGTGCAAGGAGTCGTGTGAGTGTTACAACGGAGGAGTTTGTCACCACATTTACGGCAATTGCTCGTGTCCCCCCGGCTACTACGGCAAACAGGTGTGTATGCCAACATTAACGGACTGCGAATGACTCAAGTTATCATTTAATGAATTCTAAACATTTATCAGTGTCACTTGGAATGTCCCGACTCAACATGGGGAGTTAATTGCACGAATCCTTGCACCTGCAAAAACGACGGACAATGCAATCCAATCAATGGAAGCTGCGCCTGTCTGGCAGGTTGGAAAGGGAAGAACTGCGAGGAAGGGTCGTGCAAGGGGTACAGCTACGGACCTCAGTGTCAATGTCAATGCAACTGCAACGAAACTAATACGATTACGTAAGTATCCTACGTACCAAAGTATTGGGGCTCTAACTATACGATATATGGGTGTTACTGCAACTGTCTAATATTTGCAGGTGCCATTCGCACGACGGAAAGTGTCTGTGTAAACCGGGTTGGAAAGGTGCTGACTGCTCACGCCCTTGTTCACTGAATACTTGGGGCCCGGAGTGCAGCAACACGTGTTCATGCCAAAACGGCGCATTCTGCGATCCTGTGAATGGAAAGTGTATATGTCCTGCAGGTAGTAAAGCAGCAACCGACTTGTTCCAGTTACAGTCTTCAATGGTACTTATACTTTGTTTCATAGGATACGTTGGCCAGTATTGCGAAGACACATGCACCGCAGGCAAATACGGTTTTGGGTGCGAACACGAATGTCAGTGTGTCCACGCAAGTCTTTGCGATCCGCAGAATGGAAAATGCAATTGCACTGCTGGATGGCATGGACTTTACTGCGACAAACGGTGTTTCCCAGGCACCTTTGGTCCCAGTTGTTTGAACAAATGTGACTGTAGGAACGACGGAGTCTGTGATCCCGAGACAGGTTAGATATCCTGTCGATACAATGAATACATTCTTGAGTCGATAGAGCAGGGCGTAATTACACTTAAATACATTTTATATCTTCAGGCAAATGTGCGTGCAAACCGGGTTTCCGCGGAATTAAATGTGAAAGCAGTTGCCCAGCAATGACATTTGGACTTGATTGCGACGAGAACTGTTCGTGCATTCAAGAAAACACTGCAAGATGTGATGCTTCGAATGGAACTTGTGTTTGCAAGGATCCATGGCAAGGTATTGACTGCATAATAATAAGTGTTAACGAAACATTTGGTAATCGCTTGATGAACCCTTTAGGAGACGTATGTGACACGAAATGTCCCTTGGGAAAATGGGGCGATGCCTGTGATAAATCGTGCAACTGTAATGGAGGAAGTTGCGACCAGAAGCAAGGATCTTGTAATTGTCCTTTAGGGAAAACAGGTGTGGAGGTGGGATGCACAGAAACCTGTCCTAAAGGGACGTTTGGACTGAACTGCGCTCAAAAGTGTCCAAAGTGTGGAGAGCATTCCGATGGATGTGATCCCGTGAAAGGAGAATGCATTTGCAAAGACGCGTACACAGGATGGCTGTGCACATCTCCATGTCCCAAAGACACGTTTGGTGCAGGTTGTAAAGGAAAGTGCTCGTGCAAGAACAACGCTGACTGTGACCCTGCCACAGGTGAGATAACTGAATCAAGTGTTTTTGAGTTATTATGGGTCAGTAAGTATTTATTTAATTAACTGCCATGTGTGTCTTCTGCAGGAAAGTGCCGGTGTCTTCCAGGTTGGACAGGCAGTGACTGCTCCAAACCGTGTCCCACAGGGAAGTACGGGTACAATTGTACTCAGACGTGCCAGTGCGCTAACGGTGAAAAATGTCGTGCTCATGATGGCGAATGCCAATGCTCACCGGGATGGATGCGACCTAGATGCGCTGAAAGTATGGCTGAATACCTTTGATAAATGCGATTTGAATGTTACTTATACACATCTACGGGTAATTAGGTTGTCCTGAAGGTTACTATGGGTTGCATTGCGTGCATACTTGCATGTGCACTGAGGATCAAGTATGCGATCCTGTTGTGGGGTGCAAACGGTTAGGGGAATACGATGGTAAGTGATGCTCCATTTAGTGTAGATACATAATGTCTAAAATAAGTGAGCCTGGGTTAATCTGACATAAAATCTGATTGCAGAATACTCAAATGAGACTTCTGATGACGGAGAGCGCTTTGTGTGTTTTCGAAGAGGAGGTCCATCAATAACGCTTCGGACTGAACAACGTAAGTATATGAAACGTGTCGCTTGATGTGGCAGCTTGTGTTCCCTTTGGGGATTTGGGAGGGGATAAAAAGACTCATAATGTTCATTTTTAGCTGTTCCCACCGAAGGAAACACGGGAGTTGTTGTCGCTCTTGTGTTAACAATTGGAGTCTTGTTGCTGATAGTTCTTGCGTTGCTTTTTGTCTATTTCCGTCGTCGCAATTCTAAGCTTAAGAATGAGCCTAATGTTCAATATATGGCAAACCCTGATGACCCCCAAGGTAAACTTCTCAGCCAACAATACCCAAGTACGTCATGGGGTAATCTTGAATCTTTACTCATTGCTCAGATACTTTTACAGGAGACCGACATCACTTCGATAATCCGGTGTATTCTTATCACTCAGTGCCACGGACGTCTGACGCCACTGCAGCGCATCTTAACATTGTTGGCCAAATGAACAATTTAGCCTCCCACAACACTGCTAAGAGCAAGAAACACTATAATGTCAAAGCATTAGATGACGATGAAGATTCTAACTTGGGTATGAGAGTATATTCAGTATATCTACATGAATTATTAAACTGCTGTACACAGCGAGCTTAATTATGGGAGCTTTCTCTATTCCGTGACTTGCAAACCATGTTGTGCTGGGTTTTTTTAACCAGCGCACACTATCAAATCATTGACTGACAATGAATTTCACACACAATTATATTATGACGAAAGTTGCACAGATCATTAAAATGACAAAACTGTATGCTATTGTTAATTGCTTTGGTGTATGATTACGCTTCTGGGGACAATAGGAGCCGTCAATTGGGGTTATTTTACCAAAGGTACTGCTAAGCTTACCACGAAGCATGAAAATGAACGTGACCTCCGAAATCTTATCATGACATCATCTGACTTTATGACACAGACGTTCATTCTCTTGCTAATAATGCATTGCTATATGCATTGCAAGATACAGAATAGGATCAATTAGTACTGATATCCTTATTAATTGTTTTGCTACAGGAGCCAGCTCATCTTACGATTTCCCCTCGGCAATTGCAGCGAAGAATGCGGAAGCCGATGCCACCAACCCTACACTGGCAGCGAACAACATATACCACAGTATTGAAGACATTAACAGATCCAGCCAAGAACACGTATACGATGAGATCAACAAGGGAAATAATATCCGAGGTATGCCTACCTTACATTGCAGATTCAAAATAGTGTTTAAATTTTTAAATTGAAAGTACAGCGAATAAGTAATGACAATTCCGTATTGCAGTTGCTGAGGAAGAATACGACCACTTGGACTACAGCCGGACCAATTTGGCTTCGAACCCAAATTACACAAGAATGGAAACCATTCCAACAATTCCACGAAGTGGACGAAGTACCGCAAGTATCACTTCCAACAGTCACACCCCCAAGATGACCAATGGAGTTGGCAACAGCCTTCATTCCTCATCTTCTACTTCCACTCTACAAAATAACCTCAACACTGACAACTCCCCACCGAAAGAACATAATCACAAATTAGCTTTATTTAATGGTTCTTCCGAAGACAATGATGATTAGGGATTTACGACGTGATTTCTCCGTGTAATAATTATGTATTACGCTTAATAAGACACTTGCTAGCCCAGCGTAATACTAGCAAGTGTATTATTAGCAAGTTCCATAATACTTATAATAATGTTCTATGCGATGCCAAACTCTCCATGTAGTTTCATGTCAACTCTTCATCAACGTCGTGAGTAAGTGCAAAGATGTAAACAAAATGAAGATTGAAAGTGAACCGTGAACGATTTGATCGTATTTCCAGTTGTTAGACTGTAATATAAAAATAATGAGATAGACGTGAGGGTGTGACCTGTTATACGTGTCAACGGAGGGTTTTTATACCTAAAATATTTTCATCTACACAAACTACAAACCAAAGTCTACCGAGAAGGCGAACCTGAGATTGTGAAGTGCTAAAGAACTGTGAATGTGAATGTTTCTAAATAATCTGGACGACTGTGTACACATCATCGTCGCAAAATTGCAAGATATTTCAGAATGGCAAAATGAGAATCACGTTGTCTTTAAGGATGTGGCTATTGTGCTCGTACGAATATCTCTTTAATGGCAACAGCTTCCATATTCAGATTACTGATAAACTCTGGCAGTAATGTTAGGGAAGTGCGTGTTTAATACCAGTCTACCAGTACTTTAACAGAAACACAAGTAAGGGAAAAGGTTCTCAAGCAAATAATACCTAACTGATCTCTGTTTTTAACCGAACCACTTTTTTAAAACTCCTGTTTCTCCTGTATCCTCCCCTCAAGACTTCTTGTAATTCGTCACACATATCAAAGTGACCGAAATTTTTAACAAGACTTTTTAAATACACTGCTCACTTAGGCTTCATGTACTGTCGATTTCGTCCAGTAAAAATTCTCAAACACTTTGTATGCTTACAGATTTAAAGTTAGAAGAATGTTTAACAGTTAACAAGCAATGTCGCAACTTATCCATTGAGAGATCATGAATTGTTGTTCATATGCAACCTTTGTACTAAACTACGTTACTAGAATACTAGACGAAACTTCATAAACCGAGAATTAAGGATGTAAACCTGAAGTGAAATAATTCCAAAAATAATGTTCCTGCATGATTTTGTTTTAAATGATATAAGCACGATTACTTTGAACAAGCCATACTCACTTAGTTTTGTATGATCCTATGTAGCATAGCAATTTAGTTTAAACCTGTAAATGTATTATTTAAAACCACGGAAAGCATTGTAAAAAGCGTATTGAATCAAACACACGCGCAACGCAATCACATAATTGAACCATAAAGTATATATTGAATTTTAATTAGAAGCAACGAACTGTGGAATAATTTTCATGCCAAGGAAACTTATCTCTGTATGTGTGATAACAATGGTAGTCGAAATTGGATTACTAGAGATATATATTATACATGAAGCCAACCGCAACTCTACCACAGTTGGTAAACTATTGTGAAGTCACGGAAAATCTGCTACAATATTATAAATTAGAATTTATCGGTGCACTAGCAACTCGATGAAGTGCAACCGCTTTTAGAAATTTCTGAGGGGTGCGTACGTACACACGTACATTTTAAAGCGTGGTAGCATTTTAGCGAAAAATATTTTAGTACATCGTGCGACGCTAAAAAATTTAAATGCAGCAGTTGGCAGTGCAGAGTCCAACATTTTACTAGAGTTTTAATAAAAATCTAATGAATATTTAATCCCAAAATATTTATTAAAAAATAGAAACGTTCGTAAAACTACGAATAACTTGTAGTGAGCTCTCCACGAAAAGTGCTGTGTGTATGTATTATGTATGCCTTATATGAATTCTCATGAACGCCTGAATGTGAAACATAATTTTATAACCACGAGACTTTTTATCATTCAAGGAGACATTTTACAATCAAGAAGATGATTACTACGCATCGTAGGCTAAGGAAATGGAATCCAGTCAAGTATAATTTAAATTAATCTAAACTAATGTAAAACTAGAGCTTATGAAGGACATATGAAAAGTATATGTGTAGTAAAGGAAAGCTATAAGCAACTCTGCGTCTCTCAGTTTCAGTTGGAATAAATAATGAAAAAACTGTGTCTACAAGATTGTGTTTTGATTTTTCTAACATATAAATAGTCGTATGAATAATATTCATAAATTCATAGTGATGATGAGAAAGCAAGAAAGCTTCTCGGCTCAACAATGAAGAGGAGTTTTAATAGCTACTCACGGAATGGCCGTGCGCGGGGATGTTCACCAATGAGAAATGGCTGCTGAGCCACCACCACCACCACCATTACTCATCATGAGATTCACACAGGTATACAATGAGTAGTATAGGATATAGGTAAACGAGTAAGTAGGGATGTGATGTGTAGTTGTGAGCGAGGGACGAAGTGAGGAGGAGGGGTTTTTGTTGAATGAGGCTGAGGCGAAGGTTCCTGGGGATGTGTGGACGCCCTGGAGCGGAATGTGTGGACAGCCCGCGGGAAATCCGAAAAGCGAAGAAAAGGAGGAGGAGGGCAATTTTCGGCGGCTCCACGTCTGTTTTGTTGTGTGGTGGCCCTGCGAGGACGTAATTTAGGATGGCTAATGCCAATTCCACTCCGCCGGGTCCCAGCAGCAAAACGGTAGGTGTTTGAGATGGGAAGTGAAACAAGACACATGTGTAATTTGTGTTAATGCTGTAGGTGTTAACGCGGAAGAGCCTGCAGGAATTGGTGAAGCAGGTTGACCCTAATGAGCAGCTGGATGAAGACGTTGAGGACCTCCTTCTCAGTTACGCTGATGAGTATATGGAGGGTATCTTCGAAGGGGCCTGCATCCTTGCGAATCACCGGAAGGCTAATAGTGTTGATATCAAAGATGTGCAAACCCATTTAGGTAAAGATTTGGTTGATACGCATTGGAATTGAGTGTTTAATTGGTGTGTATATTTTGGTTTGTACAGAGAGAAGCTGTAATGTATGGATCCCTGGATTTGGGACGGATGAGCTTAAGCCGTACAAAAGGGCTCCTGTCACCGACGCTCACAAGCAACGGATGGCGTTGATAAAAAAGACCCTGAAGAAGTACTGAAGGGGTTAGTATTGTGAGTCTTGGGATGAAATTTGTGGGGCTCAAGCGTCGAAAAAGGTGAAGCGAGGATGTGCAATTCTGGGAAGAGGGTGGCCGGTTGTGAATCGCTCACCTCTTCGTGTGTTCCACTTGATGTGCTCTCAGCAAGAGTGTTTTTATCAATTCACCTCTGTACATTTGTCCATAGTCTAGTGGTTTTTTTGTATCATGCAGTTTCTGATATGTCTCTTGTGGACTTTTTTGTGTTGCGTCTTTTTGAATAGGTTAAGAATTGTGTAGTTTACGGTTTTAAGGATAACATGAGGCTTGACAACAGACTGATTGGTAGTAAGATACAAAAGAATGTGAAGGAATACTTGATTTTTGCAAATACATGAGTTATTATATACTCCTCAGTAACTTTGGGGTTGTGGGTTGACCTTATTTACTGCATTATTCAACGAGTGGTGGAGAAGAAGATCTCGTGTGTTGTGTCAGAGGTTGGTGACATTCCAATCTCCTTATCTCTGGCAGTGGGTATCTCTCTTCAATGTGCCAGCCGCCGGCAATGCAAATTACAATTATTCTTGAGTTAGGATAAGAAGATGATAACATTTGAAGAATGGGTTGGTATGATAAAAGGAATGCTTGAGGTGTTCATATGAACTGATGCATTGCTCGAAGGTTTCGTGAGGAAGTTAGTTGTAGTGTACCTAAGGAGGTCGAGGTATCATCTCAGGTGATTCAAAGAGCACCATGGTCTGAGATCCTCATAGGGTGGTGAAGGTGATTATGGGGTCCATCGCAGTGCCCTTTATCCTCTTACTCGCTTATCTAACTGTCCCCACGCCAGCCAAACCCACCACTGAAATCGCCGAGTCCATTGACGACTTAGTGCTTGATTTAAGTCTAAAGTTTAACGCAATAGAGCCGGAAAACTTCTGGCACCCGTATGTCTACGGAACCGGAAATGAGCACAGGGAAAGTAAGTCAAACTTTTATAACTTGTAAAATAAGACGTTGCTTGTAGCAAAACAGTCAATGGGAATCGGTTTTCTGTAGGCATCCACGTCCAAAATGTTGAATTAGAGAAATTCGACGGGAGCTATTTGCAGTGGAAGTATGCGCGACTGGGTTTGAAACACTACCTGGTTGGAATACAGCCTCACTTGTTAGCTGTGAATTCGTTGGAATTCCAATCAATCACTTCATTAGGTAATAAGTGTAGATGCGTGAGACAGTTGAGTACCCATATTCACTGTATAGTCATTAACCTTAAATGAACGTCTCCGATTTGCAGATACGAATGACACTCTAGTGGCATTAGAAGTTTTCACGCAATGGAATGACACAGGCAGTCAGACTGACCTGATAATTCTGACAGCTACGAATAAAAACAGACTTTATGTGTATCAACTTGTGAACGATAATATCCATCAAGTAGGCGTATTTCCATTTGAGTATCCAGTCAAAGAGATCCAAGTGTGTCATGTTGGATTGTCCACGAAGGTCATACTGGTTCCCAAGAACAATATGCATTTCATAGATATCTACAATATAGAGAGATCTCCTGAAAGCACTCACATCTGGTAAGATTTCTGAAATACTCAACTTGGGGATGTGCTCAATGGATGCTTCGATTAAGGTATTCATATTGCAGGTTCTTCCAACGACTGCCAATGACAGGACCAAATCTGCTTGCTGTCTACGACTCAGACATGCTCGACTCTATAATTGCAGTTGCTCGACTCAAAGAGGTTCAAATCTGTACTTTCGACGCTAAAGCAGGAATGTACACCGTTCTACAAACAGTCTCAGTGGGTGTAGAATGCATGAAACTGTTCTCATTTTCCATTGCTTATCGTCACTATGTAGGGTGCGTTCCTACCGATTCAGATAAGAACTCTGTGAAGTTTGTTGTCTTTGATTATGACAAAAACTACTACTCGCTTTCAACTACTTTGGGAAATATTACTGCTGTCGACGTGTTCCCTGTAGCCGCTGCTGATTACCGAGAAGAATACTTTTTTATTGCTACTGGAATTGATCAGCAAATGCAGATTTACGTGGACAGTGGAATTGGCAATGGTTTTCAATTAGCAATTTCATGCGGAAATGATAAAAGTATGCACTTCAAACTTAACTTACTTTCGTACTTCATTTTTAAGTTCCTTTTGTGAAATCAGTTAACCAGGCCTTAAAATGTTGACTATGTTGTTTAATTAATTTCAGCTGCAGTGTGTCCAGACATGACTGACGTGGATTTAAAAAAAGGTGTTGGATTTCAACTGGGAGAACATACTGCATATGTATTTCCTGCAAAGAGAAATATTTCGGAGGAAACTACTCCGTATCTCAAGATCAAGACGGACGTAGTGGACTCGGAATCTCCTGTCGTGGAGCAGTCA
>JAQGAB010000266.1:0-33070 GCA_034696565.1 Isotomurus graminis | reverse complement strand
GAAGCTTCACTGGACAACAACATAATGTCCAACAACGCTTGTAACGCATGAGCCAACGCATCTCTAAACCATTCCGCTTGTTTATCTCTCTCCAACAAATCCAGTAAAACATTAAGTCCATTATGACCAACAAAAACATCCGCTACCGTAGGATCCGCAGCGTTTTCATTCAACTTGACCAAAGCATGAGTAATAGTCGCATCCGCGTTGCTCTTCAATCCTTCAATAACATCCCGACTGACTTTCTCTGGAGAATAATTAAGACTCACAAGTTTTCCACTGAGTTCCTTCCTCGTAGCGTCAGTGACGTAGTGACCCGGAGGTTCCGAAAACTTGAGGGCGTATTCCAAAGGATTCTTAAAACTCAACCGCTCGCACACAATTTCCACCGCGTAACTCAGAGGTTTGTCATGTGGAAGTAAAACCAATTCGCCATTAGTGCCAGTGGTGTCCTTAAGTGGAGTGGTGACTCCAAACTTGACATCGTTAGGATTAGAAGAACTCAAAGAACTGTCTTTGAGCGTCATAGTGTGCACCTCAATCCGACGTCCAGACATAATAATTCCAGTTGAACAGAATCTTGTACAGCATTCCCCACCACCACAAAAAATCTGTAGAGATAACAAAATAAGAGATTAAATTGTTATTGAATTGTATACATTTTGTATATACGAGACTTACTTAATGATAGGCTGCTCCGTAACAAGGACTCTGTGTGTAACAGATGATGAGTAAGTTAATGAATTATAATTACAAACAATAAATGATAGGAGTGTCTGAGGGAAAAAGGAAGTGGTGGTCGTGTAATATAAACCACTTGACAGTTTGACTAGGAGAACTCTGTGATTAGTCACTCTTTGAATGTTGTGTGTCTATTACACACACTGCCAGCCTTTTTCTCATCTCTGTAAACAACCCTCTCTGCTTTTGAAGACATCTCAACCCCAGTTTTGTGGGAACTTTTCACTCTCCTTATGTATACCGGCTTCTTAAAACTTGTATTATAGATATACTTAAATATAAAACTCTCTTTCTATATTAGTCCTATGTTTTATCTCTTCTTCAATCTGTATACTCTACGCGTATGAAAATATTGAAAATATAGAATATTAGCGAGTACTCCTTCCACAAATAATTAAATTTATATATAATGTTATTAAGTACATAACAAAAATTCAGTTTACAGAACAATTAGACTTGGAACTGAAATAATCTCATGTATGCAACCTCCTTGGGTTTCTTCATCCTTCTGTATCTTCAAAAAGCTCCGATTTCCATTAACTTAAATCTGTGAATCAGTTTTTAGTACAATGTTACGTTGATATTTAGTTGGCACTGATAGTCTTTGTTTTGCACATTTGCACAAACCTTTACCTTTAAGATGTACTGGGTTATGTATAAGATTACTTGTAGAGGTTGGGAGTATCAGGAGCAGTTTCATTATTCTTAGAAACCGGTGGCTTCCTAGAGCGCTTCTTACTTTTCGTTCCATCTTCTTTATTATTCGCTGATTTGGGAGGACGAGGACGTTTGGTCTTCGTTGCCTGCTCCGTTGAAAGAATCAATTCCGTCATCCGATGCTTCACTTGGTCTGCCAATTCTTCCGAAGATTCGACCTAAAATACATCTTAATTGATACACGAGTACTAGTCATAACGAATGGAATGCTTACGTTTAAAATACTAAAGCACTCATTCCGGAAACGCTCGTTGCAAGTAATCTGGAGAATCGCAAGGACATTCGCAGCTACGGACTCAATACACTTTTCCGTCGACGACAGGGACGACAATGACGACATGGCACAACTTGGAAAATGACACACTTCTACTTCAGCCTATACAGTACTAAGTACTAAGGGCACTTCGGAAATAGTTGACTGTTGACCTACCTCATTCAAAAATACAAAAGTCAAAAGTGGAAATATGTCGTGGCTGGTGTGCCGCGCACTGCTGCTGGGTGAAGGAAGGAAGGCTGAAGACGCGCGTGAGATTCTCTCGTTTCTGTTCCGCCGACTGCAGTAAATCGAGCCACTCTGAATTCTTGTGCTCACTACAGGTTTTCATTTGGAAGACGTAGAAGTAGATTCACTTCAACTGTCCAACTAACAGCACTGACACTGACACCAAGAAGTTTGAAATAAAAACACAATTAGTAGAATTGGTGATTGAATCAATAAAAGTTTATTCTTTTGTAGTATTGATTAACTACAGGATATTGGACTTAAAATTACAAATGTATGTAACAGTGTATAACAAACAGCAGATGAATTACTTTCTTCTTCCGAACTTTTTCTTGTTCCCTGTGAACTTTTTCTTGGTGGGGAAACCTTTGACCCACCTGTCCCTGTCTGCTTCCCACTTCAACTGCTTTGCATCTGCACGCTCCTTGTTGATAAGTGTGTGAGACCCTCCTAAACTCTCTTCTGCATTTTCTTCCAGCATCTCGGCAAACTCGTCTGCTGGAGCGAACATGTCTTCGCCCTTCAGGGATTTCTTTAGTTTTTTAGTCTGTAGTTAAAACAATGTGTGGTTAAGTTACAGGACAATATTATCTTAATATTACACCTTAGAAGTATAAAAGTTACCTTAGGTGGTCCCATAATATCATCGTCATCATCAAAGTCACCATCCTCCATAAGATCGTCATCATCAAGATCATCTTCGTCATCTTCGTCATCGTCGCCATCTAAATCAATGAAGTCGTCTCCCAAAGAATCGTTGTCGTTGATGTCTTCATCGTCATCCTCATCGTCATCGTCACTTTCCTCTTCTGCTTCCCTCTTTTTCCCTTTCTTCTTTCCTGCTCCAGAGGTGCTGATACCTGCAGCAAAGTCAACAGATTCGCTATCCTCGTCGAACTTGACATCATCTTCGTCACTGTCGGGGTTTGATCCTTTCGCTGTTTTGAAGTAATTTTTCATTAGATCTTCGAATTCGTCATCTCCAACGCTTTCTGTATCTGATAATTCATCAATGTCATCTTCTTTCTTCACTTTCACCGATTCGTCCTTCCTCTGTGTAAAGTATTTGTAGAAGAACCTTTCTTCTGGAGGAATGCTTTCTTCTGAAGCTTTAAGATAACCTTCTGAATTCACAGGAATGTTTCTCAATCCCTGGGGTCTGTATTCCGGTCTATTTGACTTGTTAACTTTGGCATTGCGGTATACAAATCTCTCCAAGAATCGAGACAGAGTGAAGTCTTTTAAAGGATTGCCATCATATTTGATAGATTTTTTAGAAATAAGTGTTTGAGCAAACAGTGCAACACTAGGGTGGAAATGGTGAGCTAAGGCCATCAGTTCATATGCTAATACTAACTCTGCCCCAGCGAAACTTGGGTTCCTAGCATGAGGACTGTAGTTTACAATAATCCTCTTTATATCTGGTTTGATATCTTCTTCGTCTTCTCCCTTGATAGGATCTGAACTAGGAACGTCATTTTGCTTCTCCTTTTCAAGCTGCTCTTGTGTGTCTTCGGGAAAATAAGATGGAACTAGCAACTTTGAGCTCTGTGAAGATTCCTCAATCGCTTGTTTGTTCTTTTTCTTCCTGTTACACTCGATGACAACAGGTTCTAACTCTTTGTCACGATCCGGGTCTACAAGGCTAATATTTGTTGACTTCATCAACTTTTGTAAATTCTCATCTTTCTGCTGTGTAGAATTAACTGTTTCTTCGTCTTCAGAATCAGAAACATTCACTGTTTCTGCTGTTGTTTTTTCATCTTTTTCGGGTTGACTCATTTCCCCGATGCGGAGTGCACTTGGATGATTTTTAGCTACTTCAGAGATCAAAATTAAAATTGCGCATGCCAAATTGGGTGGAACTGTTTGGCATATCTGAAAAATTGTATAACATTCCACGTTAATTTGTTTTCATTATGTAGATGAATTGTGAAATTGGATTTTCATTAAACGTACCTGAAGTAACCGTTTAATGAAACTGATAATGCGGTTAACATCGACATCTGCTTTCATTGCTCTGAATACTAAGTTCAGAAATTGGATGTTATGAGAGGTGGTTAGGAATTCAGGGGCCAGCAATTTTTCGTAAAGGACTCTATAAAACCTAAAATGGACACAAGGTGAGAATTAAATAGAGACTTGCATTATTTAAAACACAAAGTACGATAATCCTTACCTATCGGCACCCGCAGGATTGGTAGACACATTAATGATTTGGAACAAAATGCTTAGCGCTTGCACACCAATGGCGAATTGGGACAGCCGGACTATCATGTAAAGCGTGTCAAGACTTTCGGTGAACTGAAATCCGAATTCTTGTGCAGATGGGAAAGCTCGATTTATTCCTGTTAGTAGACCGCTCATCATCTTGGTATCAATGTCCCCCTAAAATCATCGTGAAAAATGCATTTTTATTAAAAGCCACTTACATTGAGATTTAATAAAGAACAAAGTAACACTCACCGTTTTTACGCTAGCTTTGAAAAAAGCCAAATAAACTGTTATCAGCTTGTGACCAAGGGAAGCATGCTCTCCATCCAGCTTAATGACATTTAGAAAGCAAATTCCGTAGTACTGAGCTCTTTTAGAAATATTATTCCTAAATAAGAGTCGCTCTACTTCATCTACAACCACTTTTTTCATCCTAGGATGCTCGTCTAATAATTGTTGCAAGTAGAATAGGGCTCTGGAACCCATTTTCTTTGCCGGATCTCCCAGTTTATTAACCAGCACTTGAAGAAGCACCTGAAATATGGGGAGTTCAACATTAGAACCTGAAAAGTCAAAAATTTAAACAAATAATACTAATGACTAACTTCTTCAAGTTCAGGGTGAGCTGCAAGAAGCTGATGAACGATGGACAACGCCTTCCCTCTTAATTTTTCTACGGTATCACCAGCCATTTTCTTGAGAGCTTCAACAAAGCTCAAATAGAAGGCTTTGAGTTTGTCCTCAAATATCCATGTCACTAATTGTTTTTTCGTCGCTGACGGTAAATGAGCAGCTCTACTCTCAAACGTAAGTAGTTTTCTATTGGGCGGTAGAAGGTCTTCTAAAAACAGTTCCTTAACGGTATCTAAAAAGCAAAGTTTCGGTTACATTCACCAACCATGCAATTAGGGGTAAAACATGCTTGACAAAAATCTGTTTTACCTGCAGTGATCAAGCACTGTTGTTTTCCTTGGATTTTGACCATTCCAATAAGATTCTGCAGATAGTTTAAATTGTGGATGGGCGAGTCTTGTATTCTCACAATATAGGCAGCCATTTTATCTGGAAGTGTTCCATTTTTCATCATTTTTTCCATCCATTGGAAATCCGACTTTTTCCCAACAGCCATATTTGCTGCATGAATTCAAAACGTTATTAGACAATACATTAGGAGTGGTAACATGAACATTCATTTTGCAACTTACAGGCTTTATAAGCGGTAACATCCGCTAAAAGGAGATCTTCCGCCGACTTCTTAAACTTCGCTATTTCATCTTTCCTTACAAACTTATTTGGCTTCAGTTCTTCCTGAGGCTCTTCTTGTTCATCCTCATACCACTTTCCATCAGATTTCACAACAAGCTTTAACTTTTTTGGTGTTGGTCCACCTCTTCCTCTTGTCATTCCTTGGTCGCTTACTTTTGAATCTTGTCCATCTGTCTTCTTTTGCTTCAAAGCTTTTCCTTTATTTTTAGGTTTACTTTCTACATTTAAAGCTGGCACTTCAGCATCATTAACTTCCATTATCTTCTTTTTATTCTTCGTCTCTCCATTTTTTAACGTCTTCCCCTTTTTCGCCTTTTTCACTCCTTCGTCAGCTTCCAGGATTGTTTCTTTTGCTTCTTGAGAATCGCTTGCCGGTGTTTTGCTGTTCTTGACTTTAATCTTACTTCCCTTCGATGAATCCTTCTTGCTGGTAACTTTTGAAGTAGATAATCCGTCCATGTTAAAGTTATTCAGACCAAGTTTCTTCACGAAGGCAGATATCTACAAAATTAATTACAACAGTCACCATCATTTCTCAAATACATCTCCCGTTGAAAAATGAAACGAGTCATAATAATTATTACCTCGCTAGCATCCACTCCAGTTTCATCTCCATCGCCATCCAGCATATCCAAATCCAAAGCTTCCGGACCGCTTCCTCGTTTCTTAAACTTTTCATTTCCAAACGATTTCTTCTTGTTTTTGTTAAACTTTCCCCCGGGGGATTTTGTAGAACTCTGATTACTCTGAAACTGTGCCGATATGCCTTCAGCAGCAGCAGCAGGAGGACGATTTAGTTTAGCCATTTTAATTACACTCACTCCAAACTAAATCACCCTTAATTTAACAACACTGTATAAACGATTTACAATATTTGAGTCCGTTAATTGATTAATTGTTTTCGAAAATCAAAACCTGAATTATACTTTATCCGCATGTGCTTCAGTAAATGAATGCACGTGTTTACACTTCATTTTAAGTAAGTTTCGTATTTCCCTCGCTTTTCTTGTTGGGGTAGAGTGAGAAGTAAACAAAGAGTTGATTTCATTTTGCAGTGCAGAATATTAATTTTCTAAAATGTATTTTATAATATTAGATTGTAGTGTTGATAAGGATGTTTTCGTAGCATAACTGATACTGACCCGAATTCCAGCGTGTAGTCTTTGTGTAATTAGCATGAGATGTGGAAATGCAGGTGAGAATGACAAACGGAGATGCGAGGAATATTCGAATGAATATTTAGTATGCATTTGATCACCTTCGAAATTCGTGCCGTCATTCACGGTAATTTGAGTGATTTGTGGGTCACGTCAAAGTGTGCTAAAATAATTGCAATTTCGAATTACATGATTTTTTTTTCAATTCATCACGTCCATCTATTCAAGACAATTGCCACCTTTATACCCCACAATCACCAGTCACATCCTGAATATTGAGTGATTGAATTATTACTGGCTCGGCTTCCATTCATTTGAGTAACGTGTTAGGAATTTAAAAAATCAGGAAATATTAGAGTTTAAGTTGGAATGGGTCAAAATATCAAAATATTTAGAGTGAAGAATTCTACAAGCAACAACTGAGCAGTTAGCAGCATACAATTTCATGTTTGAAAATGAAGAACCCTTTCATCAACTTGTATGCGTGTGATGTGGAAATTCTTAAGTACAGCTCAACTGAACTGATGAACAAACACCACGTCATATTTGATGTGAAAATAAGGGTATTTCAAATCACAAAGAACATGCAACTGGGAATCCGGAATGAAAAAGTATGATGAGTTGAGACTGATGAGATGATTAAGTTCACCTTTAATCAAATTAAACTGTATTCCGTCTCTCATCGACAACTTAACTTTTGTCTTCACGACCCGGTACTTTTTTCCCCCATTGAATCAGACGCTAAGTGGTTTTGGCAGGAGCCAAGTCAATTACACTTCATTCCGTGTAGCTCAGCAGGTACTAACACGCTAAAACGCTATTAAAGTCTTATTCATTCGAAAAGTCGCAGTCCAGTGAGTATATTGCAATATATACTGTGAAACAAACTTCCTATTCAAAACGAGCAATTAATTAGATTAGAATAATCACCTCGCGAGTACCATCCTGTCTATCACCGCGTTGATCGGCCATCTAATGAACATTAAAAAGATTGTTATTTTTCCGTCAGTGATTTTTTAATCTCAACTCATTGACCACTCCTTCATTTCTTGTCATTATTACATCTCATGGCACCAGGTTGCTGTCTTCTCAAAATGAATGAGTGGATCATCACCATCATTATTTTCACGATAATCATGATGAGATGATGAGAATGAGGATGGGCGTTTTATTTCCATCCTCACTAGGCACCTTCTTTCATTTGCATATTATATCTGAGGCTAATCAGTCGTTCAGAGAAAGCTGTGTGGACTAGCTAGAGAATCAAAAGAACATACAAATTCTTTTATCATCTCAAAACCAATTTGCCTAAGTTTTAATGCAAAGCAAAGATTCGGCTTCTCGAAACAGTCTCATATCTCGCCAGGAGAAATATGAATCAGTGATCTCAGGTTGTATGTAAAAGTACCGTTTAATTTTACCCAGAACCTTTCCATACACTTGTATATTGTCTATAATAAAGCTACATGTTCAACGAAACCTTAAAATTGTTGAAATGTGGAGCAGCTACAGAATGACATGAATGATGACATGAGAAAGATGTTGTAAACTGATACAATTATTTTTTCAAGCCTCTAAAGTCACAACATAACTGAACAGTGAACACACAGTCTCTTGGCTTCTCGTTCAACTTTAGGTGGAAAAATTTCACGGTGAAATCGGACTCTTGAGACCTTGCCTGCTTGTGTGGATATGTAATCTAATCTCAAAGTTATTACGAGAACAACCACCACCACACAAAATTATGGCCAAGCTTAGCTTACTTGATCTCTCATAATACAAAATGTATATGTCGATGCACTACGTACTCGAAGGTTGTTTTATAAGTAAGATTTTTCTATTCCTCATCGGCTTAAACAGATCATCAAGTATTTTAACCCGAAAATCTAATGTCCTCACACTGTTGACTGTCGCATATTAAAAATACCAGCTAAAGATAGAATTACTGTTCATTCAACCGAAAATGAGATTCAGTGGTTAGAGAGATAATTGATCAACCAAATAAAATAATGAGGTGAGAGAGATTAAGGGAGATCCCGGGATGATTCCCTAGTGGAGAAAATGTAGACACTGTGTGGGATTCGAAGCAGCTTAGCTGAGAGTGACACTCGGAATGACTTGCAATCCCACCCACTCGTGACACACGAAGAAATAATTTAAAATTATAACTGCATCGCAAGTATCATCGAAGTAATTTGAACTCCCAGATAAATGGAACGGAACTGTGCTGTGCACATGATGCATAAGTCACTTGATATTATTTCACTTCTCAAGTGAATCTGGATTTCATACGAAAGTCGGATGTGCATGAAATGCATACAAACGGAGAGCTTGGATTGCAAAATGCGATGTGAAGATGAGTTTTACAAAACTTTAAAAGGCTCTTGTGAAAACCTCAATAGTTTTTTTTGTATTTGGACTGGCTTTGGTTCAAAACTCCTACGGATGAACAATATATTTTGCAATTTGGATCAAACATTGCATTAAACTTTCACCACAAACTCATGCAGATACATCTTAGCGGTGTTGGTGCATCAGGGTGAAATATAGATCTCCCGTTGAAAAATTAAAAACTTATATAAGAATATCTGTATAGCCTACTTTCACTGAATAATCACTAATTTTGAAATAAGCTCCTCAGCTATTAGGTCCGGAAGCTGGGAACAAGTACTTGATACACATGATTCATTTATTGATAAGCATAAGCATAAAGGTGGACGAGTTTTATTGAAAATAAGCCTGGCCTTCTTGTTATTCCCAAGGAGTCGTTCAAGGAAGGTGGCTGAGGTAGCCCCATAAATAATTCGAAAGTGTTATAATGATAAGGTTCCCAACTAATCGTTCATCTTCCTCTTGTCTGAATTTTCTTTGCTACTCATGAATATCAGTGCAGGAAGGAAATCTCTGATAATTTCACGCAAGACGAGGCAATATGTGACGAGGGCATACATAGTTTCCCATAAGAATACACAACTTCTAAGATCTCGCTACCAGCTTTATTGTCTAATAAATAATCTCAATACCCTTCCACATATTCAATTACCTCTCAGGCTCAAATTAAATTGATTGTGAGGAGTCAAAATGATCATGACTGCACAATTATGATTTCTTTTAGGGTCACGCAGACAAACTGCCTGTGTCTGAGGTGATGGATTCCACAAGTGACCTGAATATTTGAGTGACGATTTGTATTCATAGGTGGATTGTTTTATTGACTCTATTTTATAAAAAAATCAGTCTAAAGCTAAAGAAATTGAGGGAAAAAGATGCTTGGAGATAATAAAATGGATGGGTGAATTCCTGTCTACATTATCTTTTAGAGTTTGAGAATTAAATGGATGAAATTTTTACACCAGAAATCAATCTTTTTGAGCGTTCACTTCATGACCTGTTATTCGATTGGGCGAATAATTTAAGATGGTTTGGTATTTCATCTTCATTAAAAAACACATTATCCCTTTTTGCAGCACACGTTCTCATTACATTCCTCTTGGTGCAGTATTTCATTATTGAAAATTGGATGGTCGTCTCACGTGAAATTTGAATATTCTATAAAGTGTGGAGAGAGAGAGATTGGATCATTGGATGATGAAGTTTGATGGTCATTATTAATAATCGAAATAACACCAACCTCGCCATGTAAGAGTGAGAAGATTTACGAAAAGTGATTATAATGCTCGGGCCAAAATATATTTCGATCTTGGGTAACTTGGGTTTATAAAGGATGTGTGGTGCTTGTGCCTCGGTGCAGTGCACGATCATATTATGAGTAATGACATGTTAGAAGAGATGAGTAATAAAAAATGATAGGGCAGAGGCTGGGAAATCGGCACTTTAAGGCTCAACCCGCTAATGAAAGAGAAGAGAAACGCACCTATTCTTACCCTCCTCATTAAAGTAATCGAACAACAATCCATTCGCAAAACAATAAGATGAACCAACCCCAACTATTTTCGCTGCTTTTAATTCACCCACATCAAAATGGGCCTTCCCGAAGTAAAATCGCAGAATATTATTTACCTGTCCACTGCATAATAAATTAACAGTTTTATTGAGAGAAGACTTTCCCATTCGAGCCTCAAATACTCCCAGAATAAGTTTATGAGCTGTTGTTACATCAGCCCTTATCATAAGAGTCTACAGTAGCAAGTGAAAGGGAGCACAAAAGTGATCACGAAGAGTATAGACCCTTCCAAGTATTCGGATTTCAGTTCAGAGGCAGAGTTATGCATATAATATGCACTGCAGCTTTAACTGGCATTATGCAAAATGAGATTATGTAACGCAACGAGTAAACAGTAAATATCGCGTCGACACTGGAAGTTGGAAGCGTAAGGTCAAATCGATAAGCACATTACGATGTTATCCAGGGTTTACGTCTGGAGTATTTGACTAAAAATAATAGAGGAAGTAGAAAATTGGGCACAAAAACAGACAGAAAATATTACTTCATCGATTGTATAATTCTCAGCAGTATTACGGATAGTTAGAGATAGTAGTTTGTCTATATGCACTATATACACAACCTTGATCCTTAATGTTGGAAAGTGAAGTGGTAATAAGTATTATGTCACAGTCCGGAGGATGATGATGTACTTATTTATTGCATAACTTGACCAGTTACATAAATTGGAGGAGTCGAGAACGCAGTGGTTAGTGTGTGTAAAACCCTTTCTTCATGTCCTTAGCTTCCTTATTTGGACACGTAAAATGAAGGCACTTAGTTTGACTAACTTACCTACCCAGTACCTAGAAGAAATACTAACGCTTAATATACACATACGCATTCTTATTATTCCATGAAGTGATGCCACAAAACGATACGTGAGATACGATTCTTATCCTTAAGGTTCTCAGCAACAATTGAGATTATGGATTGACTCTTTGTAACAGTATTGTAATGACTGCGGTTACTTCTTTCCCACTATTGTTCCTTTCCTTATGTATATCCCGAGTCAATTATGGTATGAATATTGCTCAATTTGCATTTCATAATAAGTGCAAAGCAAACCCTCTGACCTAATACTTATGGTGTTACACTAATAGACGCAATACTTATGATACTAAAAGTAATGGGCGATTTCGATTATTCAAGAACACTAAGAACTAAGAACTTTCTCCGATGAATGTGTCTTAAATCTTCCCCGTAAATCTGCGGGCTTTCTTGTCTTTTGATATTTTATTACTTCAGATCGTCTATTACTTAGCTTATTGAAATCGAACTCCGCTCTTGAGAGCTCTTTATGTTTGACAGAAGTTAGTTACTTCCTGTTTGTGTAAACTTACACTCAAGTAGACTCAAGCAATCTCGACTAATTAGTAGTAGACCCAACCCTTGACTAACCTTAAGTACTTTCTCCAGGTAATTTAGAAAGCACTTGTAAAAGATAGTATACAGGCTGCTCTTGAGTGCTGATTTTGCAAAGCCCTAAACTACTATTATCACTTATCAGTTTCTTTCATAATTGTCACTATTAAGGTCAGTATCATTTGAGTCAGCGAGCCTGAAATGGGAGACTGTCCCCATTTATTCTCATGTAAAGCATCATATCATATCGCCGTAAGAAACAACGACGAAGGGAAGAAAGGGTCGCAGGGAAGGGAATCAGTGGAGTGTGAAGCTTCGCAAGAGATCCGCCTCCTGAGAATGGGCGAACCCCTGAGGTTTGTTGGCTAATAAAATGTGATTTAGAATGAATTCGCCCATTCACTCTATACCGTCATCATTGTGATTCATGACATCTCCCATCGTAAAAAGTCAATGGGGTTTGTCCTAAGGTGAACATTTATTACTTTCTCGTGGCTACTTTCAGTCCGTCCGGCTTTTCAAATGGCTATAGAGCACATCCGCAGTAGTCCGAAATCGTCCATGCATCCACACTCAAATTATTTTTATTATCATCGCCTCATACTTCTCTCTTTATTTCCATCCGACTCCTACGTATTGTTGTATTCTCTTTGTAAAAAAACTTCAAAAGGAAAGTCCATATTTATAGAAATCCTCTCATAACATGACGTAGTTTCTATCTGGTGCTCTCGAAACACAAGCTTTCTCCTCTTTCTTTTATTAAATGTAACCCTCAATTATGACTTGGATACAAACTGATACCTGATATGGGGGCTAGAAATAATGAAACTCTGACGTATAGTGCTTTGACGTGTACGACTGAAAAACAAATGGTATTTTGGCTCAACCCGTACTAGCTCATTTAGTCATTAGTGGATGATGAAACTGACTTTGTTGTTTGATACGTATTTATGTAGTGTGGCTAGTGTGATGAGACTGGGCTCTCTATACTTTATACATATCTTTCCTTTGAATGCCTATTCGGTATAAGAGAAGGCTTTGCTATATAAAGTAGATGATGAAAGATGTTGATGATGATACAGTAGTGAAAAGGTTGGTGAATTCAGCTTTTGCCAGGAGAGAATAAGTGATACGGGCAACTAAAACTAGAAATACTAGGATGGGAGGAACAGCAGGAGTTGTTGGTTAGTGTAAATCTCATTTTTCTCATTGAAGTGTGTGGATGTTGTGCATCTCTTCGTATAATCACATCCCATAGACAATGCCAGAAGAGAGATAGAGAGAGAGAGCAGAGCAAAGGTATCAAATTACTCGGACAAAAAATACACAAAGAGGAGTTGTCATGACGACGAACGATGGTGAAACCTGATCTCGTTGGGTATTATTTTTTCTTTCTCCACACACACACAGCACACCAGTGAAGAGGTGGATAAAAGACTATCTCCTATGTAGTCCAAGCATCTTTCTCTGTCATATTATTTTTGTCTCTTCTGCCTTCACATGAAACTCTACACGAAGTAAGGACACAAAATGAAACAACTTCTTGAGATTAGTTAAAGTTAAGAACCCTAGGCAATCCATAATCCAGTAGAATGTATTTATCTTTGCTCACTCTGAGAGAGCTAGATCGGCTCGTGTGATAACCTTCGTATCAAGATAATATATGGATAATGTTCCATTGTGTCTCACAAGTAGTGGAATACTCACAATGTTATAATGTATAATAATATTTCATTTGTAATATGCACTATATATACATTTTAATAAATGTCCATTGATTCCTAACAATAAGTTTTTCCCCAAGAATAGCCAATCGAACAATCCTTGAACGATATTTATGCATAGCATCTACCTGCAAATTGAAGTGTCAAATTATTTACTACTACTTTATGAAACTCGAATAAAAATTCTAAACTCGAATAAGAAATCTTGTATTGACAGGTCACAAGATAAAGTTATGAAGTGCTTTTTACACAAATGCTACCAGACTGGCAGAGATAAACGACTGTGTCTGATGTCACAAGAAAACACCAACTTTAATTACGATCAAACTTGTACCTGGCTAATTGAATCTGGTTACGCTTTAGTAGTACCTATTAGGCAACCTTGTCCAAGTGTAAACAATTCTTGTTTTAAGATGTAGAAACAGGAGTGCTGGAATGATAAGGGATTCTCTACCTACTCTCTACTTTTATAAGAACCTAAGGTGGTGTTGGTGTTGACTGTTAAGCACAGGTAGTCTTTCTTTCGAAGCTTCTTCAGATGGAATCCAGTACCAGTTTTTTTCTCCCAATTCCACCACACCAGCCAACCCAATCTCAAAACTTATCCAAGCCCATAATTTGTCACAACAAATTTTAATCACTCCACCTTATCTACAAGAAAGACGGAAAAAGCACACGGTGGAGTGTCTGTTTCTCTAGTCAATCCTCAGTTTATCTTTCTGAAGTCTCCCTGTGTTAAAAATGATGGTCCATTATTTCTTGTTCAAAATGGGATTATTTGATGCGATGCCATCATCAGGTAGATTTAGTTAGACTCTCTCACCCTATTTGTTGTAAATTGTGAAACATTATCTCGGGTGAAATAACTTTTTTATAAAGGCAGGAGACTGAATTCAGTGAATTCATTGATACGAATGCATTTATAACAGCAGCACAACCCACACAACCCACTCCTCGCCACTCGGTGTGCACATCTCATTTTGGTACAGTTGAATGATCACACGTTTCACATCTCGTTAGATAGTTTCATCAGTTTGCTTGATGGGATCTATTGTTTTTCGGAAATTTCATACAATCCAACCCTCCCTCGTGAGCGTGTACCTGTTCTATCTAATTCAAATACGGTAAGTAAAGTGGATTACCCGTGACATGATGAGAAGAACAGCGATGATTTCACAGTGGAAAGAAAAATCATCCTCTAGGCTGATGCTCTTTTATACGGAATTTTAAATAACATTAGTTCACACTCTGTCTACCTTGGACAAAAGGATAATGCGTCAATAATGGGTTGGGACGTTCCTCATCTATGTGTGTAACTAGTAATAATAATAATTTAAAAGGGCAGGAGCGATGTCCATATAGATGAGCTGAGGAGATAAACACTCTAAAATAACATCCCAGAAGCCGTTCACTCTTCATAGTCAGGCTCTTCTTCATCTTGCCCCTATGCTTCATTGCATTTCTTTTATGCGTAAGGGTTGAAGGGTCCTCTCTCTGGGTACTTGACTCACAGTGAAAGATTTCAGACCTTAAGACCTTTTGTGTCCACCAACAACTGCGTGTCCTCCGTGAGCAAACAAAAGTTCTTTTGAAGAAAGTGGATTGCTCAAAGTTAAGTAAACTTCTAAGGGTGCCGTATTAACTATGCCACGATGAGTTTCAATAAGACTAACTGCTAAAAGGTTTTAAATGAAGTTTTGCTCTTTTTTCTTCATTCACTTGTGGAAAGATTTTTCTATAACAATATGCTAGACTGCATAGACTCTAGACACTAATAAACAATGGGAATTAAACAAGAGATTTTCTATTGTATGCACACACATTAGTTATGGTCAATTTGGCTAAACCGTAATTTACTGGGATTAGCGTAATATGAGAATCATCTTGTTTTAAAAATAAAGCTTCTCACGCTCAAATGGGTGAATTGAATTCTTCTTTTTATTGATTCTTATTTGTTTTATATATTTTATATTCGCTTGTGTCTTGTTACTTGTATCATGTTGGTTATTAAAATTAATACGTACAATATAGAAACACATTAGCACTGGGTAGGTGTACAAGACAGATTCACAATATATTTAGGAGTGTAATTAACGGTGAAATTACATTAACAACGTGGTGGTAAATGTGGTGTAATCTAATCTATCATTATTGTTATTAAATGCAGCCGCGATAGGAGGATTTCGTACACGTTCACCTTTCGATTCATCTGGAGTGGTAGCATGATCAACGCACTTGATAATTGTAATCGATTCTCATCCCGTTTGTTTGAAGGTAAAGAAGTGAATCAAAGTCGTACATCATGTAAAACGTCCTCCCCCTGCTTACTCTCCTCTATCATAACTATGAATCATTTATCAATTAACTACCAATTATCAATCACCTTTAAACAAAACCCTACTCACATTCAACATTCAATTTTCATTCATTTCTTATACTGGTCGTTGGGTTCACTATCAGCTACGTCGAGTTGTAAAAGTATCACAAAACATTTTCTGCTGTGTCGCTTGAATGAAGAAGCTTTGAAATTTGTGTCTCATTTGAATAAATTAAAGTCTTGTACTCACTCGCACTAATAATATTCCTTTTAATGGTGTGTTCAAACAAGTTCCTACAAATTATAATTATGCTACACATCACATTGATTGATTGGCTTTTAAAAAATGAATTATTACACATTAAGTTTATAATTATAGAATAAATCACGTCGCATTTTTTGGCTAAGAAATCAATCTCTACCAAAACTTGATAAAATGTTGGTAATTAGTGTATGAATATGAATAATGTAATATTTTGTGCTGGTTTAAAATCACGAATTCTTACGAAAAGACATCCGTCACAAAATAAGGATAATGTTGAGAGAACTTATAATTCATAATGACGATTTGGTAAAAAGTACAAAAATAAAAATACAGTTTGTCATGATGTGTGTAACGTTATTTAAATATAGTAAGTACAGAAGCTAATAATAATCATGTAGTATTTAATTTTTTTCTCATGCAAAAGAGATTGAGAGATACGCAAGCGGGCCTGTGGTTTGCGTCATTAAACTATTTTTGTAAGGAAAGAAGCTATAAATTCATATGAATTGTATGCTAGAGGGTTTCTAGATATATGAATTACTACACTTAAGTACAGATTCAAGGAATACGCTGAAGACGAATTAGAAAATAAGTTTCTTCTAAAGTTACCGAGATTAAAGAAGCATCATAACGTCTGCTTCTTGGCAAGCAGAAAACACGTCAGAGAAACCTGAGGAATGAAGAGATGAAAGGGAAACGGGGACGGGAGATATATATCGTATAATAATAATGCATTTGTGTGGATGTTGTGAATATACTTGGTCGTGGTAATACGATCGAAGTGTTTTTATCTAAGCCAAGTATGTTCTACGTACTGTTGTAACCGATTCATTTTATTTCTTGCATAGAGATAAGAGAAGTTTCTTAATGAACCTAAAATGACAAACATCGACTACAGTTACATGAGTGATGCATCGTAAGTAGCTGCGAGTTTGGTCATTACAAATTGCTCGATAAATTGCCGATAAACATGTGCAAAGGGATTAAATGCGAACCTTTCATATATATCATGTGAATCTTTATGAGTCATGCTTACTAAACACCGAGACAGTTTCTTAATCACGAGACTACGGTTTCTATCTGTTGAGTTTCTCTTAAGAAACACGTATAATGTAAAGCTATTTCACTGTACCGTCACATTCACTTCCGAGATTCTTAATGTTCTATAATGCTTCTGAATGCTTAAGTATTCATTGTCTCTACTACACCTACAGGTGAGTGCATAGGGGGTGTGTTCTTCTGTCCAACTATTCCATCCAATGTCACAAGTGGTGGTAGTCGTGGAGTGGAGCTCCCAAATGATGTCCCGCACCCCCGAGGATGTCTGTTGGCTCGTCTCGGCCACCCCCACTATTCCCACCAACAGCAGCAGCTACATTAGATGCAGCAGCGGCTGCTGCTGCTGCAGAAGCCATGAGATGATGGTGAGGAATCCCCGCAGCGGCTGCTGCTGCCATGCTGTGAAATCCTCCAAGCGACTGCATTGCGGAGAGTGACGAAGCCAGTCCGGATGTGACGTGATCCTGAAGACAGACACGAGAACAGATCATTAATCACACGCGTTTCAAGTTCAAAGTGACAGGTAGAGCAAGGTGTGACACTGATCACAATCACCCCAACTGTCACTTCTCCTTCCGATGAGCAAAGAAAGTGTCTTGCATATTAAACAAGCGATAAGAGACGATATGTCTTTTGCAACGTCCGTCTTTCGATGCTTACCATTTGGTGCTGGGAGAATATGTTGAGACTTGAGGAAGGAGATGTCTTGGGATTGCTACTGGAGCCACTACTACTACTGGGATTGAGACCAAGGTGGTGATGAGTGGAGTGGGTGGGGTGATGACTTCCCAGATGATGATGGTGGGTGTGGTGGTGGTGATGAGAGAGGAATCCCGAAGAATCCAACATCATTGAAGGCTTCTCATCCGTACTTTCTCCTGAGCTGGAGTCGCCTGCATCTGGAGATCCCAACCCAGAATGCGACAGCTTCTTTCCTCCGCCAGAACTGTCTTCTGACCTACAAATGTACAAAAAGAAGTCATGATTACGAGGAATTAAGTTAAAACACCGTTTCAGAAGGTGATTGGTCGATTGGTGCCAGTAAAACATGCAAGAAGGAAGCAGAAGCCAGTTTTCTGAATGATTTTTGACTTGCTATCTACCCAAACCTGTCTCCTTCAATCTGTGAGTCAAAACACTTCTCTAAAGAGATTAAGTAGGACCTAAGCCCCCACTCAGGTCTGTCAGTACATTTACTGCCTCCTCAGTAGTTAAGCCGAGTGGTGTGACAACTTCATCATAATTCTTTAATAAGCCACTACTACTTCCATGCTCGAAACAAAACAAAAATTATCCTCTCATCATCCTCATGATAAGGGAAGATGAGGCAGCTTATGTCATGCCCCACTGGAATCACTGGAACACACTATTTTTTGTTCCTCTATCTTTCAATCCTTTCCTTGTGTAAAATGAAGAACGAATGTTCACATGCCTTCTGATAGTCATCAACAGAATCCCTTGGAAGTGTACAAACAAGGTACACATGCTCATCCTACCCTACTATGTGTTCTGTAGTCCTAGCATCAGGGACATATTAAGGGCCCTGTCAAAGACTTTTCTGGCGTTCTGGGATCCATATGGCATTCTTGGGTCTCCTAACACACTAAACATTTTTTCTCACTTGTGAAGACCAAAAGGAATTTCTCAAGAGTTGCGAGTCTTCATATTTTGCATTACTCACTCTGCATACGTTCATTCTATTGCAAAGTATCGGATTACTTATTAGCATCTCCACGGAACTCATTCGTCTCTATATCTCTGCCTAAATACACTCGCTCTCTCACCTCAAGTCATCTTCGTAATACAGATGAGAGTTCTTCGAGAGAAGTCCATATGTGTGTATTATAATGGCAAGTATATTTTTCATATGGGAACGGGATCATTCCTCTTTCTTATGCCTGTTGTGTACATCTTGAAGATCTATTTTAGACGGAGAGAGCCCGGCTATCGGGTTACAACATAGATCCACATGCCACCCACAATGGACTCTCGAGTTAACCTAAACTTGTCCCAAAAAGAGTGAGAGATTTCGTTTACTCTTCCAAGTAGAACCGACGCTAATGGAACCCTTCCAAGAAGAAGGAGATCGTCGAATGTGATAACCCAAACATCCCCGCAGTACTTTATCGTGTGAGTATTATTCTCCATCTACTCAACTTTGTCTAGGAAAGATGCAGATTTTCCTAGCCGAGAATTCATCCAGCTGTGTCCTCTTGCCAATAACTACATGTCTCAAATATTCACTCGCTCAATTATTCAATTCCTTTTGTCATCCTATTCACAGCAGTTAATCTCTAGATTAACACCGAATTCCTACACACCCTTCCACTCATGCCTGTTTATTGCGTCTTCAGATTGTAATTATATGTATAATATTCAATGTAATTGGAGCTCATATATATCCATCCTAATGCCCGTAATCCTAGTAGACCTCAACTGCAACCAGGTTAATCTTCATGTGCTCCAATGATCAGGAAGAAAATTGAACAAGCTTGGGTTCTATTTAACAATACGGCTGCTCATCTTTGGGACTCGATCGGTTCCCGGACTAGCTTTGGGACATTACTTACTAAACAGTACACACCCAGTAGAATGGATATCCTGAAGCTGTCAGTAGTGACAATAGGGTAGGTCGGTCTCAATCTCAAATGACAATCATTTAACAAGCTAAAAACGAGGTAAATCAGTAAGGACTAGATAATCCCATTAATCTTTCGGAGTTACGGATCATCCTAAACAAATCCTTGTGCTTGCTCTTCATCCAAGCGTGGAAGGAAGAAAGAAAGCCAGAAATAAATCTCTTGATGCCGTGTGACTTCCAACTTTCTTGGGGAAGTATGTATATGCCATATACGCATGTCTTAAGCTGTTCTTAAGTGAACTCTGAGCTTTCGAAGAAGTGTGTGTGTGTGTGTGTGAAGGTTTAAAAGACAAAAGTTATGTTTACCTTGGCGGACCATCCTTTTGTTCAGCTGCTCTATCTCTTTGACGGCGATTTTTAAACCAATTGCTAACTTGAGTTGTGGTCAACCCGGTTGCTTCTGCAAGTTCCCGTTTTTCCCTGGGGCTTGGATAAGGATTGTGTTGGTACCAGTCTCGCAGAATGTTACGCGATTTTTCCTTAAAGCAATACGATGTCTCTTCACCATCCCAAATGGTTCTTGGCAAAGGAAACTTCCTCCTTACTCTGTATTTTCCTGCACGGATAATAAACATCAATTAACATAAATTATGAAGTTCTTGGGGAAATGTCATTTGTCATCATTCCTAAAGAGTGTGAAGAAGGGTGGTGGTTCATGAGAGTCAATTAGAGAACTCACAAAATATTATTATTTTATTAAACACAGATAAATAATCATTATTTTGACAGCTAGAAAGAGGGATATATGCGTTTTTTCACTTGGCTTGCATTTAAAAAGAAGTAATGGTGGTTCCTTTGCTGACTCTTTACAGTGTGGAAAGTACAGCATTAAAATGTTATTTGTAACAATCGAGTCATTTAAAGTGTACGGCACATTTAGATACGTGGGACTTATTGAGCCTTGAGTTGACGTGGATAAGAAATGAATTATGATGGATGGCTTTTTAAGGATTACATTAATCTGGTGATAACAAGAAGGTCTCCTTACCTACTGCCCCTAAGGGACGTCCCCTTAATTTTTCAGCTTCTATGTAGTGAGCTTTCAACCACAGAGCTTGCAATTTGGGATGATTGTGCTGAGAGAACTGATGAGACTCTAGGATTTTGTAGAGTTCCTTGAAATTTCCTCGGTGAAATGCAACCACTGCTCGGGCTTTGAGGACGCTTTCATTCTTCTGCAACTTGTCACATCCGGGTAGCGACCATAAGAATCGGGCAAGACGTTCCATATTGCCAGACTGTTGAAGAACTTCGCATACACAAGCCACCTGTGATTTTTAAAACATGACATACATAAAATACACTTTGTCTAGTCTTATTACCATCTCTTTAGCTTTTCGTGTATCTGTTCTACGAGCCTAATACATATGCTTAGTTTAGAACTGGGGAAAAGACTGAGTTGACATTTTTTCATGGGTGTTGGGATGGGAAAAGTCTAATCAGCCAAAATGTTTTGAGCTTGTTTACACTACGAAGAAATTTAAGAGGCATATCGAAATAGAGAAAGAGTTGGCAAAGTAAACGAGAGATTTATTATTTCACATTGACAATGAAAACGGGATCATTTCGGGCGCTGTTAATGTTGGTTCAAGTTACTAGTTGGATATAAAAAAGGTTAAACAAACTCTTACTCTGGTGAGACGTAATAAATCTCAAGTGTAAAAGAAATCAGGAGCTATTTAGTACACACACACGTAGACATTCATTAAATCGCATTTGTTCAAGCGATTCTTTACGCATACTTTGTGACTTTGGGATTTTGGTAATAATACAAAACACATTTACTCGTCCTTGTTCGTTTCAATATGATTATTTCCATTTACTCATTTCCCTGCATATTATATGTTTTGAGACAATTTTCATATCTGAAATGTAAGTGGTTTTAACGAAGTTTGCTGCTTGATTATCATTTGAGGTAAAAAAAAGTCAGATGTACGTAAGCATTTGCATCACATTAAGAAATTTCAAGACTGTGACTTTGCAGTGGTGGTAATTTGATACGTGACCGAATAAAAAATTACGCCTTAAGCTTGTCACTCTGTCAGGCAGGGCAAGAGAGAGAGAAAGAGAAATTTGAGATGGTTTTCGTTGTCACATACTTTTTGGTGAGCCTGGCTGCGTTCGCGTGAGAAGTAATTGGACTGGGACATTTCTCTGATGTGTTTAATGTGTGCTTTGATAAATTTAAATTAAGAATATTAAAACTGTACCTGTTCTTGAGTAAAGCCAAATGACGGGAGGATTGGATTTGGTGACGGGGGTCCGAGGGCTAACGAGCCGACGGATGAAGGAATACAACCACTTCCCATGAGACTTGGAGCGGAAATGAGACCTCCACCTTCCCCCATGTTGCCTAAAATCATGTCCGAAGAAAGTTCGAAATATCACTTGACCAAGAAAATGTCATCCACGAATGACGTTCCTACTGGTATAATAGTCAGAAACTGCGAAACTACTATGGAAGCTGGAGCATTGTACTTGATAAACTTGTGGTGGATGAAATTAGGACCATTAGTCTCAATATGACAGCATCGGTTTTGGATTTGCCACAATCAACGGATCAATTATACATTCTCTGTGCTTTCTTCTTGTTCATTAAAAAGAGTATTGTGTGGACTAAACCACACTCTCGGGATGACTTGCAAGCACCGACCTTCTGAGTCAAACCGTTGTGTGTGTGACACAAATACAGCACGTGAAAGAAGTAATGAGGGTTCTTCGAGTTTGGAGAACTTTCTCCAGGACTTTTTGCTAGTTCGTGGAAACGCCGATGTGTAAATGTCACCTTTTTTGCCCTTCCAGCAAATGATGAGCACTTGAGACAAATATCAACACCACTACACTGCTGACTGTATAAATAACAACTTTTCCTTCAGTAAGTGTCAGATTTCTTCTTGACTTTTAGGTACAAGCGTAGTTCTGTCACATTCACCTGTCCAGGAGTTCTGTACCCAACTGATATTGGTAGATTGGTGCATGGAGAAATTCTTGTTAGTTCAAACGAGATATTAAGTACATTGCAATTCAGTAAAGCTTCTCGAAGAAAACTGTACTTATGTATTTATGCAAATTGGAAGATTGGAACCAACTGCTGCTAGCTAGAGCTAATTGGAAACACCTTTTAGTTTAGTTCAGGCAGTCAAAAGGAGTTGTTGTGTCTTGGTTGAAGTGAAAGATTACACTAAGGTACGAGTGAGACTTGAGACGGTCTTTTGAAAGTCTTTTGGAGTGGTTTACTGAAGCAGAGGCAATTGAGGATTCGAATGAGATCTGCTTCAGAAGACCAAGGGGAAGGATATAGGAACTGTGGGCTAGATGAGGATCTACAGTGAACTGATCAACTGATCTGTGCCTTTCTGTAGTAAAGGCAGAGACGGTTGAAAGAGTTGGGAGAGATGAGATCGGCAGCAGAGGTGGTGGTGGATAATGTGAGACCATTTGTTCACGGACTGCCAGCCCCCACGGAGCATTTTCGGAGTGGTTGGCTGCAGCAACAAGACCCGTACGACTGCCTCCTCACAAGAACCATCCCTTTTGATTCGGGTGGAGTTTTCATTTCATACAACTCGTGCTTTTATACCTTTTTAATAAAACTCCTTCTCATCTTCATTCAATTAAACATTATTCACACACTTGAAAAGTGATTCTAGTATACTACAATGATTCAATATTTATATGAGATTTAGATGATGATCTGTCTTTCCTCCTTCTACTCACTCAGTTAATTTTTGCATGTGTAATCCCGTGTGTGACAGCCTTCTTAGTTTCATGAAAAAGATGCATGTTGCTTTCCTAACTTTTCGGGAATATTCTTGTAAATAAATCCCCAGTTTTAGAAATTATTGCTTAGAATGCCTTGGTTGAAACATACGACATATTTTAATTCCTGCGCAATTCAAAGATGATAAATACTGAATAACTGCAAAATGAGGAGTATTATTAACTTTCTACTTGGTAGAAATGTTTGGTTTAGCACCTAAAGCTGTTTGTGGTTAGCCTGTTGGGTGCCACAATTTTGGGTGTCACTTGATTCCCCTAATCTCTATTGAAACATACACGCTGAGACTGACATGAAAAGAAATGCAATTATAATTCTTTCTAAAGTCATTCGATGACATGCATGAAAGGATAGGTGACCTCCTTGACCCGTAGGGTCGCAAGGCTTGTTGAAGAAATTAGTTCTCCTCAGGAGAGCGTGTTTGAAGTTAGAAAATGACGAGTCACCACTACCCAACAACGACACAGATTAATACGGCTGTCCAAATTGAAATCGACGCTGGGAAGAATCCCATTCATGAGGTGTTGTTTATTTATCGAGTTGAGGTCTCGTTCGAGGTGTGTGTGGGCTTTTTGGGAAATTGGATTAGTGACTTGTGGAAATCCAACCCTTTTTCACACACACAACAATAATGATAATCCTCCTACCTGCCTTATTACTATTCATGCATATTATGGAAATCATTATGGATTTTTGGAGTAGTGTGAGCGATCCTTGTATATCATAAGATTGGTGGGTGGGATGGTTGTTCAAAAGGAGAGCAAGGAAAGAACACCCTGTCCAAATGAAACCAATAATTAGATTCCCATTGTTACACACTCACAACTTGTCCGTATTACATTTGCCCACTCAAGAGTGGCTAACATGGCCACTTTTCTCCTCTCCTCGGTTATCTTGCCACAACATCTTTTCAATTACATCCTGAGAGGTAGACCGATCTCAAAACCACACAAGAATACCCTTAGAATCCATTTACATACTTCATACAGGGTTTGTAGGGGACTACTAGAATGATCGAAAGTGAAGCGATCGCAAGTCAGGAATATAAGTAAGATCGATAATCAATCGATACGCCTTCACTCACATGCACCCTTTGCATTTGCATTTAAGTCAGCAAGTTAATCGATAGGAACATTAGGGAAGTACGTGTGTGTAATAAAGAGCTTAATGACTTAAATCCATCTTAGGTAGCTGAAGCTATGTAAGATTAGTAGCCGCAATAACATCCACCTCAAGATACTTTAACATACTCAATAATGCTTGTCAGATGAAGAATACCTGAAAACAGAACTTATAAATTGATTTTTCAGTCCTTTTCAGCTGTTGATTGCGTACATTTTGGTAAAGGCACGAGAATCTAGTTAGCAACAACCTTGTTCCTTTTGAAATGAGATGGTGAGAACAAAGGTGGAAACTAGGGTTGTGGATAAAAGTATAAAACTCTGAGCAAACTGCTTTCTTTGTGAAATTTACCTGTAATAATACAACTCCAGCTATTGATTCATTTGTCTGAGTTTCCAGCAAAGCTTTTGTAGAATTTAGAAAGTACAAAGCCCATCTGAATGAATGAGAACTTCATTTTCAGCAATAATCAGAAGGCAGTGTATGAAACTATTATTTGCTGACATGAGCCACTGCCCGACTAATATCTTCTTAAAGGTATTATACTCGTAATACTCCATAAAATTGTCCCAAATCTTTTGTCCATTTAATAAATAATGAAGTCGCTCTCAGCTTGTCAATCGAGACAATATAGATAGTTAGAGGCGGTTTGTTATCCCTGAATTTTGAAAAATATTGGTTTGGGTCCGTGCCGTCCTTCGCCGAGCTGCTTTTCTGTATAGATAGACATTGATGTTAGGCCTTACCCCTGTATACCAAAGGCCCACACCGTCATCCTCCTTTTTTACATTATTGCTTTGCCAGAACACTTTGAAATTCATTGACAAACGAGACACGAGGAAGGACAAGAGAAAGAGGAAATGGACTATCCTCCATTGTTGACTGAATGAAGGGCTACTTCATCGAGATAAATGAGCAGTTCCCTTTTCCGTTCCTCCTGGCAAAGGGCCCAAAACAAGGCCACTTTATTCCTTTTTATTGAGCAAACTACTCCACTTCATCTTCCCATTCTTCCTCTCACCCCCACTCATTCACAAAGAAAACTTCTAAATGGCCCATATAAGATGAAGAGCCAAATAAACAACCAAGTAAATGGTCAGCACGACAAAGTGCAAACATACTTGCGAACAAATATATGACACAGAATAAGCTTAGGAAAGACTGAAAGACTACATATGCCTACGTGCATAATAACCTTCATTCTGTAAATGCACATCGTTATTATTTTTATGAAGAAAGTCTCTCTCTCTCTCCATGAGTTGTTTCCTTTCCTAGAAGAACCAGAAGGAAACAACGCACACAAGGCGAGCCAAGAAGGTGAGGTTGACTTTTCTTGAAATCTCGCTCATTACTTGTCAAGAGTCAAGACTGCTGACCACTTTGTCATATTTTACCTCTAAACCCATTATAAACAGAAAATACGGTGGTATTTGTTTAGGACAAAGCATAGGGACTTTATAGTTCACATCTGGACGAAACATTGTTCAGCAGTCATCATCCGTTTTGGCACAAGGTTGCTTTGTGCTTGTATTAATTCCTTGTGTACTTGTTGTTCCATTCGATCATTGAATGTCTCATGTTACTCTCATATGTCATAAACGTGAGTTCATGAACAACAACTGAAGTTTTCTGTAGAGTCTTGACGAGACTCCTCGTGTTATTTTGCTAACTTTCACTAATCTCGAATTCTGAAGATGTATTTGTTTTAAATTATCGCTGGGATGAAAATTGAGTAGTTGATGTAGCGAGTAAATTTCACTTGGGATAAGACTGTTATTACAATATCTTGAAAACTTTAACTGGAGAGGTGAAACCCGATGCTTTGGAGTTTTGGTGGAAGAAAAAACTGCTTAGGCAGCTCAATGTGCTACTAGTACTGATCATATACTTACCAATCTTGGTAGTCTGGGGTATACACATGAATATCTAATGGACGGATGGATGGATGGTTAGAAAAGTCACGGTTAATGGAAGTCGTGGTGGCTCCACTGTAGCCTATTTAGGCTTCAAATATTGGTCTCTGTTGTTCATAAGGAGTATCGGGTTTCCAATGCATCTGTCTACTTTCCTGTTCGGAAATTTGATCTCCTCTCGCTCTACTCGTTCCTCCATCATGATGATGTGTACCAAACTGGAGCTGAATGAAGAATCGAGTGAGGATACAGCAAGACATCTATATAAACAGTCCACCCCTTCGTCACTCTTCCAAGGCCCTGCGTTTAAGGGACTCTATACATTTCTCCAAGAAACTTGAAGACCCTCTGGGAGGTCTTTTGTCTTTTTAGATGAATCGTTTGTTTTTTCAAAGACACGAAAGATGAAAACGATGGAAAGGAAAAAGTAATCGAGTGTGTGTTCCAGCTGCACGCAAGAAAAGTAATTAGATATTTTGCAAATACACATCAACAGAGTTTTATTGACTTACACATACTGCGTGAGTCATTGACAACAACATTCTGATAAGAGTTCGAGGTTTTGTTTTATATTCTTCCTTTAATATTCGCAGACTGTTGCGCAGTCTTATTACGAAACAATGCAGTTGCAAGTGGACTCTTCACATTATTAGCCGTATTTACATACAATAAGGCCTAATAGAACTACATTGGTAAGGTGCTCTGTGTAGTTTTGGTGCTCCTGCTGTTGGTAATCATTTGAGATGTATCATATTTCCAACACCCACTCACTCTCACCATCATCGAGAGCATTGGCTTTCATCAATAGTCAACATATAAACATGAGTGAAACATAAGGCTGATTCATTGGTAACTCACTATCAATACAGGGTAGTTAGAACTTGAGAAATCGTTAGGGTTTAAGAGGAATTGTGGAGATAGGTTCTGAAGTAACAGGCAGCTCAACAGACCCTGAGGACTGGTGAAAGACATGAAGGAAGGAATAAGCATTCACAGAGAGAATGCGTTGCTCGTATGTCTCGCATCTCTCATTCTTCGGGGTAATGATAATACAGCATGAAATGAGAAGAAGCTGGTTTACATTTTTAGTGGATGACAATAAGTGAATAATGAGCTTAGAGATGATCTCTGGTATGGAGGCAAAGGTCAGGTTGTGTGATGAAGAGAAGGGAACTGACTTGATGGCTTTTTCATGAGCTTCTCTTTGGAAGCTCACACACATTTTAAAAGCACAATAGGGTTCATTCATAAGAAGGAGAGTAAGAGAGCGTCTTCTTACAAGGATCAAGTTCTTGAAAAAGTGTCGAGAGTGAATGAATGGCCTGAAGACAGTTAGCCCTTTGACGTTTCCCTTGCTGGAATGAAATAACCAGAGGTGTAGATGACGATGATGATGTCACAAGGCTAGAAATGACAGATTCCACTGGTGAATAGGTTAAAACACCTTTACTCTCTGGTGCCTTTGGCATCTACATAATGCGAGTGTGTAGATCAGATGAGAAAATCAGGAGGAATCTCTTTGGACACAAGAATTTTTATTGTGCACTTTTCATTGAGACGGGATTGCTCCTGCTGCTGTCCTGTGGTTTTGACTCACAATTTATTTCTTTATTGTCTGGTTGAATAAATAAAATCTTTGTGACACACAAGTAAGAAAAGGAGTGTAAAAAAGCTGAGAACATTGAAGAAGAAAGGAGACATGGAGAATCGCAAACTGGGAAATGTACGAGTATTTTGGGACGGAAAATGCCACTTATTGTGAAGGGTAAAATATGGTTTTGTTGTGGAGAGAGGAATGAAATATGTCTCTTTCAGGTTGCAAAGGGACGATAATGCGATAAAGAATTGATATGCTTTTAATACGAGAGGTTGGCATTGTGGGACTGGATTATACAATCATTTCATTCGTTATGGGTTGTTTTGTGGGGAAAGCTAGGATGGCGAGGATTTTTCTTAAGTCCCATAGGGCGATGTTGACGGTGACATAATACATGATTAGATTAATAGTGGCACCAGCCCCCTCCGGTATAATACGATAGGAAGAATCCTCGGCCATGCTTGCTGCAAGATATGAATTATTCTACACAAGAATTTTATGATCTACGAGATCATTTTTGCTATTTCACGTAGATTTGCAGTAAGAAATTGTACGATTCTCCCAAAGAATATCGCATGCAAGATATCGCTAATTTATTTTTCAAAGATAATATGAATTTTAATTACCCATAAAATGTGTTATCTTAGTAAATTGCAAAATCCCTATGAGATCCTATGTAATAATAAACTAAACAGTAAGCTCATTTAAGGATCCAACATAAACTCATATGAGCACATTGTGACTTTGAACCTTTTATCAGCCAATTCAATTTGAGTGAAGGAAGATAAGTTTAACTGCAGTTAAATATGACGTCTCGAATTTCATGAGGTATCAATTATCCCAATCAAATTAAAGTGTTCTTTGTACTGGAGGTCATTGTTACCAATAAAACAGAAGAACTATCATTTCCTAATTTTTACGATCCTCCGACTTTAATGATTCTGAGAAAAAGTGAACTCTTGACTGATACGATTTCACCCATGAACCTTCCCTTTTACAAATATAAAAAATCCCGGACGATCATCAAGAGATGGGTTTTCGAGATACACTCCTTTTTCATTGTATGTTTTACTTTGTTCACTGGGTTGGACACATGTTTCTTGTAGTGATGCTTTCATGTAGGAATCGTTCTCATAAAAACATCCATCTAAACACGTCCTCTGGACTTCTTATCTTCATGGATCCATGTCGCTTGTGATAAATGACGAATGAAAGTAGTAGTGGGATGACAAATGACTTCAACAGGGTATGGTGACACCTTCACAAATTCCTTGTACTCTCCTGTTTAAACCAATCCTTAAAGGACACACTTGTGACTCTGATATAGAAACTTTTATTGTTATTACTTTTAGTACAAAAACAATCACCCGATATTTATCTCATCGCACTGTGGAATCATTAATTCCTGTACTTTCCCTCTGTGTGTTTGTAAGAAGTATAAGAACCAGATCAGAATTCAAAACGAAAGGAACTACCCGAACTACTTCAGAAGCATGATTGTTTCACCACAACCATCACGAAGGCTAGCTCCTGAATACATATGCACGTAGAATGTGTATATGTGATGATATGTATCAAGAAAATAATAATAATTGTCTCGTCAATTCATGAAGCATGTTATTAATCACAATGTTGAATGCCCTGTTCACAGAAAAAGCATCTTATGATTTCATCAATTTTGTACGAGCCAAAAGGAAGGGATAACAAGCCACTTAGCACGTCAGAAAAGTCTGAACAACCAAAGAGTTATTTAGTTTCTCTTGAGACTCGGTTGTAATTATTCCCAACACCTTTAGCTGTGTTTTTAATGATTTAAAATGTAGATGGGGACGGGGATAAGACGAAAATGCCTCAAAAAATAATAATTTCTCTTCCCATGAATTCTGTACATAAATGTGGCAGGGCAATCTTCCGCGTGTAATCTTAGGTGATTGTGGTGGTGGTTGTGTTTGAAGCTATTAAGTTGATTGATAAATGAGTGTTTTCCGCACCACAAAATTACAGTCATGAAGGAGAAAAGGAGGAGGAGAGTTCAACACTACCACCAAGGAATAATGTTTGATTAAGGATCGCTTGGTTGCTCGATCATATTCTTTCACATTGGATCCTACACACTCTGGGCCAAAGGATCATTAATACGATAAGGGTTTTTCCTGTTGAGCTAATTGAAATAAGGATTTATGGCCACCTAATTGACGCCTTTCATTTTCGCCTCTTTTTTCTCTGTCGGCCGTGTGTGTCCCTTTCTGATGAAGAGACCGACCAAAGCTCTCTGAAGTCCGACTGCAAACATATGCTCCACATATCTCCCGTTTGAAATACCAAAAAACTAACGAAAACATTTTGTTTCGGAACATGCGAACCTGCCATAAAACTAGGAATAGAAATAATAATAGCAGTGTGGAAAAGTCGGCAAAATGAGCATCGGAAGTTGAAACAAATTACGGCTTCTTCTATTATTAACTGAATTATGTGGATCATGAAAGTAATGGCAATGCGATTGTGAGATTTAATTGAAATCTCAACGTCAAGAGCCTCGCAGAGCTTTCACAGACCTGTGTTCATGTTCACCGACGTGTGTAGAAGTAAAAACCCTTAATTTCACACACACACATCCATAATCCATGAAAATATGAAGAAAAAGCTTTCACGGAAAACCTTTCTGTCCCGAGACCTACTGGCTGTTGGCTGTATTTTCGTTATTGTTAAAAAGCCACACCTAAAGTATCGTAGACATGTCATTAGTGGAATCAGATTCGTTATAAGAACCTATTTTTCCCTTTTTATTGTAATATTTCACTTTAGTGTGGACCTAATTGGAGAGATTGGACGTAGCGGAACTTATCTTTACTTAGGGTATTGTGAAAACGTAAGCAAAGATGCGGGTATACAGTGCGTATTCGATTCTAAAAAATAAATGACATTTGAGTGACTCAGTAGACAGATTTGGTACAATTAATCAATCATGGCATTATGAAAAGTACAAGAACTCAATCGTTACAGCGAGACTTGTTTTGACTCCAAGCTGGGAAAGTAGATCATCATCTCCAACCAAGAAAGGAGATAAATTACTCTTTAATTCTCTTGATGAGGTTCATTTAGATATAGCAGCGTGTAGTGTATAAGAATTGTCGCTTTTCATTTCATGCAGATCATAATAACACATTCAAGCACCTGCTTTCATAGGTTCAGATATTTAGTAGGGTGACCATAACATAAAACAAGATAGTGGATTACACTTAAAATAGCATAGATCCATCGTATCTAAACATTACTACCACAATGAAACTGATCGAAGATCACATCAGACGGTCTCGTTAGTTTCATCCTTCGCCTTTTTGAATCTATGGAGAATGGTGCACAGAAGTGTAGGACAATAGAAGGGAGCTGCGGACACGACTATTCTTAATTATGAAACCATCCCTACGTGTCAGATCCGTAAATGATCCCACTATTCTTTTTGACAATGATTAATCGCACCTTCGACGAGAGCGACGACGAGGGACTCTTAGGCACACCTCAGCCACCCTCATTATCGCGTTTTTATTCTCCCATCTTCTCAGAAATCAAAATCACTACCCCACTGGTCATCATTACCACCGATGCTGCCAACCAATCAATGCAAATTCACTCGTAGAGCTGTCAAGTAAGATAGAAATCATCGACACCAGCGTGAAGTCTCGTGAGCATTAGTGAAGTAACTATAATTGGTGAATGAAATGTTTGTGTTACAACAGACTCATATTTCTAACGTGGAAAGGATCATTGATGACTAAGAGTAGCACAGGATTTTCTCGGAAATTGCGATAGCTCCGAAGACTTTTATTCATAGCAAAGCAGAATGAAAGTTCCTTCTATTTCTTAGAAAATTGGAATTGAATCTCGTATCAAATAGCGACTTTGGTGGCACATGACATATACATATTAACAATAAATACTTTGCAGCTTGGATTAATATTTGCAGGAGTCCAGTAATGCTGATAATAGTTCGTTCGTTGTTGAATCAATAATTAATCGATTTATTGTGTCAGTCAGGCAGGCAGGACATTCAGGAGGTATTTCGCATTGCACAACAGTAAAAGATGAAATAAACTTTTATATACGATTTTAATTGCTATCATATGCATCGGATACTGCGTCATTTACTTTTCAGTGATCTGATGATCTGTACAGATATTTAGAGAGATAAACATACGTGGATTACGAAACGGGAGTCAGGTATTGTGAAACTTCTATGAAAAAGGAAACTTTTATACCCCTCCTAATCAAAGTTCACGAAATCAAAACTTTCCTTTAAGTTTCATCGCTTAAAAGGCATTCATTAGCGTTTGCTTCTTCCTCATCAAAGTTTCTTTTTCACTTGTAAAACAAACAGAAATGAAGTATCAATCATTAAAAAATAATGACCCGTGGAAGCATGTTCGATGTTGAAATGAATATTCTTCTGCTGCAGATTTTCCAGTTCAGAAAGTCTTTTCATCTACACATTACATAACTTTGTACATCTTAATTTCACCTAAGATCTAAGAAAATAATAGACTGAATATCACTGTATATAAATTCTGATGTGGGTTCGTGATCATAAATTTATGAATTCGAAATATAAAAGAGATGAAGATCATGCGAGGTAAGGAGAGTTTCATGTAAATTCTGTAACTTGATACGATTTAAAAGCGAATCTCTATCTCTCTTGATGATGTAGTCTTCATTAAAAAGGTAACAAAATAAAGATCAATGCGAGTGAAGGTT
>JAQGAB010000265.1:0-33074 GCA_034696565.1 Isotomurus graminis | reverse complement strand
TTCATTTGCAAATTGTGGTTAGCAACGACGAATTTATATGAAAAGATGATACCACCTTTTTGCCCTCAGCCCCTCAATTCTCTAATCCCCTTTAATTACATTATTTAATCCTTTCAGTTATTTGTTCTTTCAAGCTGCTGCTGTATTATTAAGAAAACCCTTGTCAGTATCTGTAGAGTCTTGAGCAAAATGGTAATAATATGATTAAATCAAAACGTAACAAATGATAGTAACAACAATAACCCTTGTATTTTTATTCATTCAACATGTAATCTTCAACTCCATCACTCCTCATACATTCCGACAGGAGTGTAATTATGAATTACCTACCTTGAGACGAATGGGAATGATACATTACAGTAGAACGGATATACGTACAACCTCGTGAAGGTAACTTACGCATAAAATAGTACATACACCGCGTACATAAAATGCAACCTGCTCACTTACCTAAGACATATTAGAAAATCTCGTTAAGGATTCAAGAGATGGGAAATTTCCTTTTGAAAGTGAAATTATTATTCTACGATTATTATTCCTCTTACTACTCCTATTTCAAGTTTTCACTTATGCACATAAAGCCCATACCTATCAATAATAATACTTAATGTACGACAACCTGCAAACAATCTGCAAAACCTCACTACACATTACACACTAGTACACACAGACACTACTTACCCATATATTCCTTTAAAGTACACATGCTATTCTTCTAGCAAATGTGCATTCATTTCTTATACGACAATTAGCAGGAATGATTCAACCATTCGATCTTCTAAAAGTTCTGAAGAGGAAACATCTCCTTCGTTCACCGTTGCTTTCATAATCTTTTGCAACAACTCACTAACGAAAACTCCTGCTTCGTTCTACCTTCATCCGTGTACATGCGAGTGCATCACAAGTTTGTGCGAAGCGTTTCTTTACATTATCATTGGCTCCATGCCATTCGATAATACGGAGACAGACGACTGACTTTACCTGGTTATTATTACTACAGATTTCTCAAAGTTATACAAGTCAAGTGTAAAATGATAATTCAGTATGCGAACCAAGAACCAACACCACATGTTATGACGAATGTGTTGCATCCTATTCTTTACAATTTTCAAATCAAATCGCAAGCCACATGATAATTCCATGTATTTAATGTAATTCCTTCTCCTTTATATCACACCAATAAAATTCAAATCATTTGAATCAGTGTAAAGCTACTTCCTCCTTTCTACCATAAAACATACAACGTACAAGGGTACAATCCTAATTGAAAAGTGCAACGAATGCAAAGCATATACACAAGCTTAATAATCTAATCTAATGGAGTAATAAAGAGAATAAGAAATCACGTAATGATATAATGTTCATTTAGAGAATGCATAAAATGAAGTAATCTTAACTCATCCATCCTTTGCTAACAAACTAACAACATCATTGACCCTTAAGTTTGAAAGAGAGGGTCAAGTTGGTGGAATAATCTTGTAATGTTTTATTTTTAATAGATCAGAAAGGTAATCTTTATATATCTTTGTTTCACATACAGATAAGGTATACCGATGCCAAATCAACTTTTATTTAGAAAGTTCTCTCTTCTTAGGATGCAATAATTGTAAGCGGCTGTGCATGGGCTGTAGGATGTTATTTTATCTGCTTCTTCGTTGGCGTTTAATTACTAAATGTCTCGGCCAAATGTTATGTTTGATTGCAGATTGCAATTACATATGTGGTTGCAGAATTTTTAATATCCTAAATGTTCAGCTCAGTATGAGATAAGCAATTTTATTGATGCCCAAAATCGTGTGTGAACTAATTAAAACAATTTGAATATGGTTGTTAATAGGAAATGTTAAGTACAGCGCATTTAAGGTTTATAAAAAGTTTCTCTAATCAATATTACCCATTGGGGTGCGGTGGTTGTTAGTCCCATTATGATTAATTTAAAGTTAAAATGTAAGGCTAGACTTGATATGGGTATGAGGATTAAGGATGTTAGTGAACTTCAGGCTTTGATAAGCTTGGTAATGAAACTTGATATCTTTTAATTTACATGTTTGATGGAATTCCGATATCATTCTGTCTTAAATTGAACGCATAACGAATTAAGATGTATAATAATAAGGTTGTTAAGTTTAAGTAACTATTTCTGGGGTGGTTCGTAGTTAAGTACTTCAGAAGTCTGAGATGGGTCTGTCTATAAACTTGGTAAAGAGTCATTTGTTCCACTGATTTCTCTACTTCGTCACTCGTCAGTGTAATATTAAAATTAAGATTTGAATTAAGATACCCATATGATCTGATTATGATACGAGATATTCACCAGAAGAATGATTATCTTTACGATACAAACAAATTATAAAAGTCCTTTCTAATTCAAACGAGGATCATTAAGAACCCCGTACCAATCAGTTGAATTTAGAACCTTAAACTGACTAAAGGACTAGCTATTACGCTTTCATTCAAATAACTTTTTCATGACCGTTGAATCACGAAGGATAGATGCAGAAATGCCAGTAAAAATGTTTTGTCTTAAGGTTGATATGATGTATTCAAGTCCTTCCTTCTTCATCCTTCTCATCTGAATAAAAAAGAAATCGTTTGACAATGACAGTCAAAGAAGGATGAGATGCATTAAGAAAATACAAATATTTAGGTATATATTTCATAGCCTTCTTGCTGCAGTGTTCATAATATAATGATCACGTCCTGTATTGCAGATGAGAACCCATTACATCCAAAATCGAAACGACCATGATCAAGTGCAGTACAGTTGACGGTGATTTGTCTTCCGTGTGTATTGCGATTTGTAAAACTTTCAAATTGGGAGAGGATACTCGATAGCTGTATTCATCACAAGTGGTGTCCTATATGACACATGGCACCATGGATGATAATTTAGTAATTTGCAAAATAAATACCATGTGGTTGACGGAGTATGGGGTTTCGGCTGCGTTAGAATGCGTTTACACATACGGGTCTCGTGGTGTCCTGTACTGAACAATAATGTTAATGGTATTTTGATGCATGCAAAAACCGTCCCATGATGATTGAATATTTGAAATCTTTAGTAACTTCACGAGATAAAGAGAAAATTACTTGAACAGAGTGATGTATGCTCAAGTGTTTCAATATACGATAGTCTCTATTTCCCTCTGAAGATGAGTGGAAGGAAGATAAGCCGAACTGATATCTTCTAAAGTTTGCATACGACGGTTACACGGAATAATCGCTAATATGTTGTGTGTTTTAGACTTGCTGAGTTTTTGCAGAAAGATGAGCTCAGGGAATGAAAGCTTTGCGAAGGGCGTTTCATCGCCTTTGTTGAAGGTAGGGTAGGCTTTTCATAAGAAAAGAAGGAAGCAATGATCTGTAATCAGGTCAGCATGACAATGGTGATCATTATGGTGGTGACAGTGAAACAGAATGACACCGGCTTTGTGGGGTGTATGTTGTATCTTACAACACCGAAATGAGCGTAGTTTTTTAAGTGTTTAATGAGTCTTTCTTTTGTCACTGAGGATGTAGAAAATTCAAGACTTCCACTACTTGCACATCAATTACAATATAAACTGTGATCATTTAAATGAAAGTTTCAACAGTGTATGAGCTTTCATGTATTATGGGGAGATTAAACTTGAAAGAAACCCACGCTGGCTTCAGGGTGAAAAATTACGAGGAACACACTTATAAAATGTGTACAAATTCTTTGCCATTTGGTTTAATTGATTTTTGCTAGTCCAACTGTCTGGGAAGGTTCTCACTGGAAATGGAATTTCGAGAATTTATATTGTTACACAATGTGCTTTAACCTGGTTGTTTGAACAACTTTATATAACAATTCCGGATGAGAGAGTAGGTCAAGGCTTTTACAGAATTAAGGCGGCTACCATCCCTGGATAATTGTAGGAGAATATGAGCAGCTGAAGTAAACTGGCGAGAATTATGGCCTCACAAGATCACATTGCAACAATCCATGTATTTCCCTCTTTTCCCTAAAAGTCTCACAGCCATACAGAAGAGACTTGTTAGAATAAAACAGGTCAAGATAATAGTCTCTTGAGATCCCTCGTCAAACTATCCTGCGACTCTACACTTTCCTTTCTTCCTTCCTAGTTCCGGTTAATCTTTCTGAGAAGAGTTGAGCATACTTTTCCATCTGGCAGGTTTGCGGAAAGTGTTTTCAGTGAGATCGAAAAGGATAGAATAACACAGGAGCAAGGGCTGAGGCTGAGAGTGTTTCCATTTCCACCATATGGAATGAATTTAAGACAACTTGTCCTCATGGACAGCAGCAAAATAGAATGGATTTAGAGAAAGCAATGATTCATAAAACCAGTCCGTATTTCTGGAAATGAAATCTGTGTAAAAGGTTCATGACAGGATGACACAATTTCATTTTTCATATCAGACAACAACCATTCATTACATGAGTAGCTCAAATGACATCATAATGGATTTCCTCTTCACTAAATACTTGGAATTGTTTCAGCGTGTTTTCCTTAATGTGAAGGAATTTATTATGCATCATTCTAAATGCTCTTGAATTCCTGTCTGTTATTATTATAACTGAAGTACTTTTGTTTACTCGATTCTACGTAAAGAGGAAATTCAGGTGACATGTATAGTGTATAGGCAATAGACATGAGTTGACAAAGCTTATCACAGCTTCTGCAATCTACGGAAATCATCTATTCATTTCGTTCGTATTCGTTCAGCACACTTCATTGACAAGAAACTTTGTAAGCAACACTTCTTTATGTGAATTTTAACCCGTAAAATATGACATCAGTACATTATAATTGATTAAATCTCAATGGGGAAGATGTCACAGGAAGCCAGTTAGATTAATGATTCCGTTTTTATTATGTAATGCATTATCGCATTATCATTACAGGTTTAATAGTGGTTTTATTCGAAAATATATTTTTGCTAGCCAGGTATGAATAATACAAGCCCGATGCCTATCTTTCCAAAATAGTATCATGGAAATTGCACAATAAACTATTGTACTTTCTATCAAGTACGTACAATCTAATTGCAAGTTCCTGAACTTCCTTCCTATTCTTAAGTATTAAATAATCTCCACACTACCTAACTAACCGCATTAACTGCTCGTCACATTATTATAATTTGTCTCATTGAAAGTAGAAGTGGCTTCGTTTACTAATTCTAATTCTGTCTGACTGTGGACGTCAGGTATACAAGAGACCAACCAATATGGATCCTCTGTTGTCTCTCTTATGCACGAGAATCCTAAGGGAGTGCAAAATCGTAGAGATAGCAAATGCCAACAATGAGTATTCCGGATGAGGGATGACATAATTCTGTGTACACAACTTGTATGTTATATTTAGACGAAAGGAAAGTTCCCATAATTCTCAGATATTTTCCGATCAACTAATTAATTCTTGTAAACACGAAAGGTAAATAACTATTGTTTTCTTTTCTTAGTTCTCATTCATAATATAGTTAATCAAATCAGGATCCGTCTCAATTGATCGTTTTCCAGGTATTAGTAATATTTTACATAACTCAGCAAAAGATTTCCATCTGCTCGACAGTACATCATCTTGTAGTATGATGCTCAAGTAACTTCCTCACGTCAGGAAATCAATTAAGACTTCGTCTCTAAAGTTATTTGACAAGCATGTTGAACTCCGGAGAGTTAGGTGGTCTTCTTTTAATGAGAAGTGAGAGAGACTCCAAGTTGATGTTGTAAATCTCGATGCAAGTACAGGAAAGAATGGCAGGAGTCCAGCAAAAACACATACATTCAGACGGTTCACTTCACATTGCGTAATATGTGTGTAGTAGAAACAATATAATATTGTAGAAGGTAACTATGTAGCCACACTGGCACTCACTCAATTGACTCCTGAAGAAGTTCTTGTTCCTCATCTTAATTTCTATTCTGTTCTGGACCAGACACAAAATTATTTTTTCCACTCTGTTCAGGTTGGCTACAATAGAGATTTGATGTCTAATAAGACTGTACACAATGACTTGGATTTGTTCGCCTTTGTGTGAATAGTCTGCACAGCATATTCAATTACCAAGTGCACCCAGTTGGTGCCATCATAAACTGAAATGAACTGTCACTCAAGAATTCCTAAATGCCCGAATAATCCAATGAACTTTTGGCATGCAAGCCTTTCATTCTGCCTCGTGTGAAGTTGAGATTTTAAAACGTGCTTACAAGAGCTTCCAGTTCTGTTTTGTGTGTGTATAGATTTTTTATATTCCCGTTCGTACTTGAGGTTATTGCCAAGGCCATTGTGTACAACATGATGGTTCAGAATAGTTTAAGTAAATCTTTTAGTGACCACACGATGAATGACTTCACACACACGAGGATTATGCTCAGGAGAAGGTATTAAGTGATGAAAGATGTGAAATGCGTTTTTTACTTCGCTCTCCATTCTCCAAAGAATTTTTGTAGACTGGACTTTTGAGAAAAGCAATAAACGTGTAATTTGTTTTAACTCTACATGCTCGTTTCGTAATCTTTTCAGCGAGGAATGCGAGGCAAAAAAATTAAAAAGCCATAAAATAAAGGACTTTTGACAGATTACAACACTTACTGGTCATCAGGCAGACTCCATGTTTTTATTCGAGTTTCAAAACATTTCAGGTAATCTTTTTGGATTAGAATTAAAAAGAATTCAAAGACTTGCACGCAACTTCTGGTGAACATGTCACACTGAATAAGTTCTGATATGAAATTAATGAAATCCACCGTCGCAGTTCGTTGTACTTACCATTTATTGCTATTTTTCCATAATTTCTTTCATCTTGTTGTAGATTATGGAATATATGGATTGAACTGGGAGCTGACAGCATAACTGTAATTTCTATTTATTTCTATTTGAAGTACCAGTTACTTTTACTTGAAAAAGGGGCAAGGACAGCGTGAAATACTGGTTTAAATGGAACAATAAATATGCTCTAAGGGATGAGCATATAACTACTTAGTGGTGGCAATGAGTGAATAAAGCTTAAGTCGTGTGGGCCTAAGATTACAGGTAGTTGATTGATATGTGTGTATATTTGAGACAGTTGCTGAGAGCAGAGTAGAGCTAGTTTGAGACAAAAATAGTAATGATGGGAACAATAGTACAGTTGTTCTTGCCGTTCACGTAGCCTATTGATGTATGTAGTGCTAGGCATATTAGTATCTTATTATTATCCCCGTTTTACACAAGCTTTGTTGCGAACACATGAACCAAGTGATACAGTTTTGAACGAACGTGTCCTTTGGCGATTGACTGAAATCGAAACTGAGTGAGTTAGAGAAGAGACACAGAAAGAATTGGGCAGAATTCCATTCCTCGAGGACAGATTGCTGGGTGCTTGAGCATTATAATGATAACAGTACACAGAAAGGAAGTCTTACGCATGCAACTCAAAGGCAATCGATGTGAAGATGCTGAAGCTAAAGTGAAAGTTTCCTGGAGGCTTTTCGTCTCTCAAGGTAATCATCCGAGAGTCAAAAATAACTCGCAGATGTGATATTGCAACTTTGCAACTCTCGGAATCCTATGTTACTTTTGAAGTTAGCTAAGCAATCATTCACTCATCTGTGTATAACACTTTATCCACGTAGACAGACATAGGTGAATTATGATTCGGCATACGAATACTCATTCCCTTCAGACCTCAGTTAATTCAAAATGACGGAGTAGTGCAAAATTTCCATTGTTAGATTGGATTTTGTAATAATTACGTAGAGTAATTTATGTGTGAGAAAATTTAGGTACAGAAGTCAGAGAGTTTATGTGTTTTTGCAAATTATATTATTATCCAATACTTATTGAAGGAATTACCCTCAGCCCTTTAACACTGAAAGAAAACCTATAGATAGATATTACTTCCCATAGCTTCTCATAAAGGTAGACTAATGGTACCTATAAGCATCATCCGTACTATTACACAGCCCAACATATCAGGATTATTATGGAGTGTAACAACATCCTTCGCCAGTAAGCAAAGTCTCGACTCTCAGAGTTAAGTCTTCGTAAGCCTCTCGTCATTATTACGCTTGTTGGTGGTTGTATTCACTTTTCTTTCTTGCACTTGCAACTTGCAGCAGTTGTCTTGCTCTCTCAGTGTCTATTGACATTCGAAGGCAAGAAAGTGAACACGCTCTTACACTGCCCTTAAGCAGTTCATCTTAACAACTTACCTTAAGAGACACCACAATCTCCTAATTTTGTCTCAAACGAGCTTCCTTTAATAACAGATCACTGCATCTCGTTTGCCCAGCGCGTGATTGAACTATATATTATTACACCACACCAATTGAGATAGTTGATTCGTAACTTTTTCTAATTTTGATCTAAGACTGAAAGAAAAACTGACGGAACAAGCAGACAGATCAAGTGGTCAGTAGTGTGGTTGTAATAGTGAAGGTAGTAGTATAGCTGAGGAGAAAAAAGCATAATTACTATCTTCCGTAATAATCATATTCAGTAATACATAACTCTCAAGGGGAGATACGTTCTCTGAGTCATTCATCTTGAAACATATTATCGTTTGGTAATAATAAGGAGGAGTCTTCCGGAAACTTTTTTAGTTGGAAGGAAATGAAATTATCTAAAGGATCGAATAGTCTCTCGTGTCACAGAATGTGGAATTGTTGAGTTGCTCTTCAACATGAGAACATCAATCTAGTCCTTTTATACTTCTTTTAGATTTGCGAGTGTGTTTTGTGTGTGAGAGTGAGTGATTGATTTCTTCGAGGAGGTTGTTTGAAGAATGAGTGTTGAATCGCATTGATCTTACACGGAAACCAGTACAAACTACAAATATTTCTGGAGAACAGGACACAGGGAATTCTCTTGGGAACAAAGAACTGGAATTGGACATCTTTTTGGATCAATTTGGACCAGCAAGAGATTTGTAAATCTTGTTTGGAAGGATTTAATTCCTCCAAGTGGACCGATTTACCCCGAATCTCTTCGCCCTTTACTCTCTATTGCATTCCTATTAAACTTGGATGTATTAATATGATTATCATCAATCCGTACTGACGGAATGAAACAGAGAGGGATTAAAAGTCGTAGAAAATCTTAAGGTAACATAAATACTTTCAAAGAATATATACAATGTACCTATCCTTATCCACACAGAGAAATCACAGTTAAAAATAGCCAGCGTCGCCAGAGATATCGACACTTTCCTTTAGTATTTCGCATGCATTCATCCCATCAATTCATCAATCGTATGAAATTGAAGACACTCAGCGGATAGCAATCGCCTCTTGTCTTTGATGAAAAGTGATGTGGTTGCATATGAGTCCCACTGACAAGCAATGTGTTTACGTTTATTTATTTACATGCTCTTTAGGAGAGCGCCATAGGACAATATCAGCAAAAACATTTGCAGCTGAATTTGGCAATAGAAAGTGAGAAGAACACAACGGAATAAATGGTTCAGCAACTAACTATTCAATTCAATTGCATTCATAATGCGTCTATTACTGCGAAACAATTCGAGACGACGAGAGTCCAAATTCATCACACAATTATCATCAAGATCATCCTCCTACTTCAACGCTCATTGTTTCCTTTCATCCCTTTTTCATGGTTTATGAAGGGCTGTCTAATTGCAATTAAATCGATCAGTCCAAAAACCCAAGTTGGTATGTAAAAGATCAGCTTGATTTTCACTTATCAGTTCGACTCACTGAGTGATATCCGTTTTGGAAAAGAGAGAGAGAGAGAGGAACTGATTTAAAAGTAACAAGCACCTTATCTCATTGCTGAAGAATAAAAACGCTTAAGCTCTGTTTAGAAGGGCCAAGTTTACTTCGCAGGATGCGAGTTTTATTCATATGAATCTTCATTTTACATTGTCATGTCCATTAACGAAATTGAGAGTGGGATTGAGCACGGCACGAGTTTCTTAAACAATTTGTAGTGGAAGTAGTAAAGATGCTGTGTACAGTTGTGTATTCTTTATTAAAATTACTTTCTTTTGGGTTGGTTGCCTCCTCTAAGAGGCGATGAAATGCTAAGGTGTGTGTTAAGCAAAGTTATTCTATATAAAGTTTTATGTTGGCCATACAGTGCGAGACAAAACTAAATTTTACTTGTACAATGTACACAGTCATGTTACAAACGACTCAAATTCTGTTCTTTGAGTGTCTTCTTTTTTGAGCAAAGTAAAAGATCTTTGAAGTTCATGGGTAAATTGGTTCAAATTCATTTTGTTCAGGTGTACAAAATAATGATTCCTTAGACTTGTAGCAAAGAGTCTTATTAACTGAAGGTACACACGTAGTAGTGGAGAGGAATGTTCTGTTTAATACCTTTAAAAGCCCAAAGCTGGCTGTGACTTTGAATTACTATTGTCAGTTAACACTGCATCGAGGAATTAGCGTACTGTGTCGCATTGAAGCAAAGATGAGAATTCCTTTCCTTTTCCGTCAACTTGATCTCATTTTTAGAGAAAAAGATTCCTCTCTACCACAACACTTTTTGTGTCGTATGGTATGAGTAGGTAGATATACTCTTAGCCGTACGTTAGCTATTTTCGTGTTCATACATCTTGCCTAAGAAAAAAAGAGACTCATCTCACTTTTACTTCTGCATTGGTGAACAAATTGGACAACTTAATAAGATCGATGTCTCTTCTGAGTCATCAATTTTACTAGAAGTGCAAGGAATAGGGAACTACGAACTGTCATCAGAATAAACTTTTTTTACACCGTATTCCCTAGTCCAATATACATATGGCATGCGTGGAACATGTTTGTTAGAAAAAAACATGCAATAATATTATTATTTTTATGTTGTCTGCACTTCAGGACAGATAAAAACATTAGCCACAGTACAAGTAAAGTAGTTTGTGTATATTTGACCTACAAAAAAGCTGGAATCTGGAATTTGGCCTTGCAAGGTAGACGGACGAGATGATGATGATGGTGATCTAGAGTTTCCCTGTGGTGGAAGTGTTTCTTGCTTAAATCCAGTATTACGATTAGGTTAAAGTGATGCTCTTCAAGCTACTACTGCTGACTGCTTTTTTGTCACGATTACTCCAAGAAGATAGGTATTTACTACTTACGCCCGAGCAAAGAGTAATGGATGGCTAGCAAAACACCTAAAGATTTATGCACCAGGTTCTACTCTCCAACTTACAAAGAGTACAAAACGAGCTATGCGTCCTGTTGAGAAACTCAAGTGAAGATTGAATTTAGCAGGGGTTCACTCGTCAGAGTTTTTCATCCATCCAGAGGTAAGAAAGGATGAATAGGAACGGCAGGTATGAATATGATGAATAAGTTCCTGAACTATTCTTCTTCCTCAAGCTTACTTTTATAGTCAAGGAAAGCTGTAGATTTTTGGTACAAATGTGAAATGCGTAGGATACATGAACATCGGATATCTTGTAAAGTTGTGCCTAATTTTTGGGCAAGACTTGACCGAGTTTAGCTAAAAGATGAAAGGGAGAAAAACAAGTCGTTTGAAGATGACGATAGCTAGGAGGGTGGAAACTATTGAGTTGAGGTATTTGTCTTCACTAAAAAGTGTGTCTTTCTTTAAATACTTAATGTCAAAAAGGAATTCATACGATGGCAACGAAAGTGATTTATTTGCTTTGAGAGCAAAAATTAACATAATAGGGCTAATATGGTATTTATCGCGAGATTTATTGACAATTTGATATTGATCTTTGACCTAGTCGTGAGGTTGAGGGATTATAAAGGTATTTTGCATTCTTGCGTACATGAGTTGCTTTTGCTCTATGCAGAGAGAGATTTTCATTGATAGTCTTGTCCCAACCTCTTAGTTCCGAGTTTCCTCTTATTTTGCAATATTTCTTGGGAAAAGTCAATAATCCAATACTCCTTTTCAATCCCACAAGAATAAATTATATGGAAACGACTACATATTAAGGGAAAGTAACTCAAAACAAATAAAATCGAATCCATTAAAATACTAGGAAGTTACTTAACATTTAATTGACTGTTACATCACGTCAGTCTAAAATAATCGAAATGAAACGAAATTCGCTTTCCAATGATTACATCTGACAACGACAACTATGAGCAAGGTGTACAAAACAAACGGCACAAGTTTTGTATGTCTACTACAGCACGAAACTAAACACTCACCACCCAGTTTTTGAATATTACGACCGATGCACATTCACCTGTAAAACTTCATTAGCTAGAACATGAGTGAATAATTCATATTGAACATGAACGTCTGATATGCACATTTGGCTGGCTTTCTAAGGAAATAAAAGACAAGCCAAACATAAAAACGCTTACCTATTAAAGTTACCTCATATGCTTCACCAACCATTATTACTATCTCTGCCATAGGTAAGCTTATTTGTATTTTTCAGCCAAAAGCCGCACAGCTATCTCTCTACTTGGGTAGTGGAACTAGTTCAGTGTTAAAAATGTTTAAGAACAACCTTTGCCAATGCCATGCATTACTCTTGAGATCTTACAGATGAATACATAGGTTGTAATCATTGTACTCGCCAATCCAGATGCACTTTTCTCGATCATATAGCTGGCAGACAAGAGTATACAGATATCTATGTTCATCTAAGCTTTCTGATTTCAAATATATTATACCTCACTAAAAGTACAAACGCACCACCAGGAACAAGTACGATACACTACATCAAGTGATTATGACTACACACTCACATAACGTAAGACATAACGCATAATGCACTCACGATTCATTGCACTGCGTTTCATTAACAATATTTAACATAAGGATTCATACACCTTTTATCTACGGAAGGACGATAAACTTGTTCTAGCTATGGTTTTTCAATTTCGAGAAAGCAATTTCTCATCAGGTTTTCTACATAATATTTTTATTAACAGTTGATTAAATTATTTCCCATGTTCTGTTGTATTATGATAAGTGTTATGAGTGGTGTGTGTGTAATAAGCAATTACATGACTCACAGACAAGCCACGTTTGATAGATTTTTTTAGAAAAAGAAGTGAATCTTCCTAATGTGAGGTACTCGCTAGAAAAATATTGTACATTTTTTCAAAATTCATCTCAACCCAAAAGGCAATTTTACTGTCGCCACGTCTGTTAATTTTAACAAACATGAGAGACTGTAATTTACTCAAAATTTTATTGTGGAAAAACGAAATACCCCTTTTCGTTATTGAAAAGTATAAGTCATAGAAAAGATACGGATGTCTATTGTATAGGTGCAGATTATGTTTTTATGTACGAAGATCAGTAAAAGTGTTTATAAACACTTTGAGTGACAAAGAATTGCAGAGGAAGTGCATACGAGAAAAACTAGGGGAAGGTTGTGTAGTAGGTCATCCGGAAGTGCTTGTGATAAATACCAAAAGTCACGTTAACTTTTACTCTTTACTCACACTTTTATGTTCTCTGAGTCACGATAATAAGTTTCTCCCTTTATTTATGTTTTCAAAAGGGTTAGGTTGTGTACGATAATAATAATGTAACGTGCATGGGTGTACTTAACGATTAGTATCAATGATCTACACACTTTTGGGTGTATGACAAGCACATTTTTGTGAGAATAAGACAACAATTCTATCTAGAGTTGATATATGAAATCTTATAAATTTACAATGACTTAACCCTGAATGATAAAAATGATTTGGTTTAGCAATGTCATATAATTACCAGGTTGCTTTAAGTTAAAATCGGAAAAAGTACTTAGTCACTCCGTTCCATATTTCTTCTGTTGTGACTATTAGCATTTATGATCTTAATTCTTGATCTCATTTTAAATATCAAATGCAATTATTTCTCTTCTGACGAGCTGTAGAGTAAACATTCACAGTCTGTGCTCATCTCTTCGTCATCATATGCTAAAAACATTTTACTGATGTGATATGTGGTACCCAGTACAGAGAACACTGTATTAAATTAAACTACTTTATACACGTATATTCAGCCCTTGAAACTTTAAAAGCATTGTGCATTTAGTAGAGAGATGTGTGCTTATGTCGGTCGCTTAAGAAATCTCCTGTGAACCCAAGCGAATCCGGGGTTCATGAAGTTTAAGAAGTGTACAGAATTCTGCTCTCGATTTGCACTCATTGTATTTCTATATGCAACAGAAGCTTCGTTTTCAACCGTTTCTCATGAGAAAGAACTACAAACAGTACACCTTCACAGATACACTGAAAGATGCACAAATCCGTACAATAGTTGAAGATGAACTCAGTTTGATATGTAGGTAGTTCATTAACTAGTAGTAAGTGTAAGGTAACTCCCGTAATTGCTATAATAAGTTACCTTCCCAACTATTTTCTTCATTCAGTTAGTGAGTCAGTAGTGTATAGCATCACCAGAACAGATATTTTACAATGAGTTACTCTGTCCTAACTCATAGCCACACGAACTCCCACGCTCATCTTTACCAAAATGGTACACTTTTAAACAACCAGAGAAATTTGACACAAAAAGACGAACAATCTGCAGAAAAGGCTTAGAGAGAATCGTGAATTTTATTGATAGGTTCTAGTGATTTATTTAGGGCAGCACGGGTTCAGTTTTTACAGAAAAAATATGAGCTTGATACGTGTGTACTCTTATTCTAGTGATTTAAAAATTACAACGGGTTGCTTTAAGATGTGATACAGTGTTTTGTAGCGTTCTTACTTCATACGGTTTATGTGCCAAGTGTTAATTTATTGTTCTTTGAGTGTGATTTATATGTGTGGATTTGGAAAGTTGAATGATGTATGAATTGTCGCTGTTATCATCTCGTTGTGACCCTTACTGGATGATTTTTGTGAACAAACAGAGACTAGAGGAAAGGAGTCATGCGACTCTTGCCTACAGTGTCCATCATACTGCTGACCGGGTCAGCTCTCGCTTTAATAAGGTATACTTCATATGAAGATGACGAAGAAGGGCAAAGGTTGCTGAAGGCTTCCTCATCATCATCCTCTGCTCAGAGGAAAAATCAAAACGACACCTCAGGAGCAAAGGATTCTCATCACAGACACAAAAGGAGTCAATTTAGTCATGATTCCCGTAAGACCAAACATGTTATTCTACATTATCCCAGTATTTTGACACATTATTGGACTTTATTGGAATTTAATTAGCTTCTAAGTTATTTTTAAGGACCGGACCGGAATGTGGTTGGTATAGAGAGAATCTCACTCTCCACTGCACTATACTCTTTGACGATTGACACTGACACCAAAATGCTCTTAAGTCGTTGCTGAATCCTGTATCGAGTTTCCAGTGTAGACAGTAGACAGTGCCCCTTATGTCCCGCAAAATGTCCTTTGACGTGATTCGACTTACGTGCTTGGTGATTGTTGGCCAGACAAACCTATACTCAGAATTGTATCTGTACATAAACAGCAATACCTGTAGAATACAGAATGTTTCCTGTCTAAGCGGATATCCATTTTTTCTTTGCTATGAATTGAAAGTCGACCTATTGTAATAACTATGTCCACTTGACAATAGCTTTATATGTTAATATAAGCATAGGCCAAAGTAGCAGATAAATAGTCAAATAGTGCATTAGCGATACCATTCAATTCACAGAAATTGGTGCACACTAACAAGCACTAGAGACTAGAGTAGCTTAAAAAAGGTGCATCGAGTGAACTTGAAGGTGTATAGTTAAGCCATTTAAAATTGCTAGACTCACGAGAGTGAATTTGAAGTGTATCTTAAAGCTGCTGCTTTTCTAGCTTTTCGTCACGCTCAACCTGGATTACAGAAGTCTGACAAAGCAAAAGATAATCACACTGCCTCGTTAAAATGTGCAATGCTAGATGTATAGATGTATTTCAAATTCGAATGCACCATTCTCGTGTTCTGAATTAGGTACATTAGGCTTTATTAGGGTAACTCTTGTTATCAAAATTTGTTTATTAAAAGGATCCAAGCATTGTTCATGTTAACAAGATTTAAATAGATAAATTGCAAGAATATCGTACAGAAATTTAATTAAAAGTTTTAAGAAGAAGCTTTAGGTAGTTTGAAATCTGCTTGTGTTTTTGTATGTCAAACATATAGTGTTCTATCAAAGAACAAGTCTTACTCCTTAACTTATTAGTTGACATGAATTTGACCCCTGACGTTGTAAATATATAATCTATACTGATAAGAAAGATGACAAACAAACAAGCTTTGGGACTTATTTGAAGCTTTGTTCAAGCGAAAGCGTCATATTTGCTCGAGAATATTGTTAATTCCGGATTTCCGATTTCAGAACCTCATCACAGAACCCGAAGACTTCTTTGGGGCGATTCCTCGACTTGTGCTTCAGGTTCCTGTGAATTCTTCCTGTTTTGTTGGCTCAGTGGTGGACTTATCGAAAAAGGATGTGGAGGATTTCTGTTCGCCTGTTGCAGACATAACACACAGTCTCAAGTCAAAAGTGGAATTGGCTATTCACCCACCGAGCCTCCAGATGTTCCAGAGTACTATGGTCCTGTCATGAATGATCCTAGTAGGTTTCAAAAATAAGATTAATTGCAGGAATTGAAGAATTATTTAATTAACTAATTCCTTGTCCCAATAGGATGTGGCTTAGCAGCAGACAATTTAGGAGCACAAGAAAGAATCGTTGGAGGACGGGAAGCTGGCTTTGGTTCTTTTCCTTGGCAGGTACATTAAATGTCATTAATTATTTGGTGACTTTTCACAAGCAATTTACTGTGATCACAACATTGGATTAAACTAATCATGCTAATTTTATCTTATATAATAGGCGTACATCCGTATAGGGTCCTCAAGGTGTGGAGGATCTCTAATTAACGAAAGACACGTTATCACTGCCGGTCATTGTGTTGCAAGGTAAGCATCGTCATATTATAGAAACTGAGGACCTCACACTTTTCACTCTAAGTCTATTACAAGCCACAATTAACGCAATACAAATCATTAAATTATGACTGTCCCATTGTTGCCATTATCTGAGATTATATAACTAGCAAAAATATGAACAAACAAGTCATTTGATATCGTGAGAATATTTCGTACCTTTGGTGTGCAAAATAAATATTCTTTTGTACACTTTTGTGGACGCTTGGATAGTTGGATGCCACAAAGACATTGTGTGCTTTGGACATTGTTCGACATGTACTTATTATCGCACTCATGACAAAATAGGTTGAAGTTGATAAATGACTGAAAGTGAGCAACCGCTTTCACAAGGAGGTGTTTGTGATTATGAGAACTTCTCATGCTATTCTTGGCTTTTTTGTGTTGCGTAACGTTATCTAATACCAATTCTGTCACTTAATATAACAACCAATGTTTGGTGAACTGTTCACATAAAATTTCCATGCAATTGTGTTTTTACATAATTGGATAATTATGAGAAATTGTGTAACTAACTGTGTGTTGAATTTGCAGAGCACAACCCCACCAAATAACTGTGACATTGGGAGACTACGTCCTCAACTCTAATTCAGAGCCATATCCACCTGTTGTTGTGGGTGTATCGCAAATTAAAGTTCATCCGCACTTTAAATTTACTCCCCAGGTAGATATTAAAAATTTAAATGGAATATGAATGGAAACGCATGAAAGTTTTGCGGTTAACCTGATGAAAAACATTTATTCTAGGCTGACAGATACGATGTGGCTGTGATAAAATTAGATCGTAAGGTTAATTACTTGCCGCATATTAGACCAATCTGTTTACCTGACAGAGGTGCTGAGTTCCAGGGGATGTATGGTTGGGTCACCGGTTGGGGTGCACTTGAACCAGGTAAGTATTTTTCAAGCTTAATGACAACCTTAATTATTGCTTAAACTTTTCTCATACCATTGCCAATGAGCTAATTACATTTTATTTTGTTTTAGGTTCAAGATTACGACCAAAGACATTACAAGCTGTAGATGTTCCTGTACTAGAAAGTAGGTCTTGTGAAGTATGGCACAAGGGGAAAGGTATTAATGTTGTAGTTTATGATGAGATGATGTGCGCTGGCTACCAGTTTGGGGGCAAAGATTCCTGTCAAGGTGAGTTTTAATCAAAGGATTGTTTAATTGTGTTCTTCTCACACATATTGAATACAAAGCTTAAGGATTGTGATAAGCATCTTCATTCTAATTGATTGTTATTTTGTCATTTGCAGGGGATTCTGGAGGACCCTTGACTATTCAGCAAGGTGGTCGATGGTACTTAATAGGAATTGTTTCAGCAGGCTATTCTTGTGCTCAAAGACAACAGCCTGGAATTTATCATCGAGTTGCTTACACAGCCGACTGGATATCTTACGCTGCAAATTCTGTTAATTAAGCTATATTGATTATATGTACCTTAGAGCGATGATACTAGATATACTGCGAGTCATTAGGATTTTCTAATTTATTTATATCAGAGCGTACGGTACTTAATTAGCTGGTTAAGCAAGACTGTACCACGAACAACTCAGATATATATCCTTGAAGAACATCGACAATCGCCCATATATGAAACCTTCACGAAACGAAGGTCCCCATATGGGATTCAGGAGTTTTCGTGTCAGCAGTTAAACCACACGCTGTCACCAGAAGATCACCTAAAATCCTTTTTATAGCTGAGAAAGAGATGTCCATCATTTTACAGTTCTGCCAATTAGTCAAGTCAATGCACTGCTATATATGATGCTGCAGAGAGCCCAAACTGGTGGAAAGTAGAATTCTTTAACTATGTAGACATCTTTCAAAGAAAACTCCGACTGTCGGACTGATACCGTACAAATACATCGTGTACACATTTAGTGACTTGTATTCTCTATTACTCTCACCAATTTTGTATTGTACCGTTTTAAACGATGAACAAACCAAAAATCTACATGGGGAAACTTTCTATTGTGATAAGTGCCAACGGTATCGGATCACTTTTAATTTTATGGGAAAATATTTTTTGTGCTGTGCCTGTGCCATAGCCGAGCAATATTACGAGAAATTGATGACGGAAGTTAGTAGTATACAATCTTTGAAACCTAACAAGTGATGAATGATTGAAACTATTGTACACGTGGCATCTAAATTGTTACACAATACAATTTATGAATGACATGAATACGTCTATAACTTGAATACCTTTAGTTTCAACCACTCATTCACAAAAGAATATTTCGGGAATGGGAATCATATTATGTCTCCTTTTTTGAGGTGATAGTTTACGTACAACTTACATTTTTTCTAGGAACACACGCATCACAAATGTATAAATCGCAAGAATAGTGATTTTCATGTAAAAGCAGATATATACAAAAGATTGAGAGAGGTATGACGTATGAATGATTGTGCGATGTGAAATGAGAACAAGGAAAGCTAAATGACTATTAATTCCGTACGAATGGACAAATAACAAAAATACTTTCTACAAAGTTTCTCTGTCATGAGAATAAGTGTGAAGGGGAAGAAAATTGTGATTATCACTGTTATTTTTAAATTAGCTTTTAGACACTAAATAAAAATCTTGTTATGTGTGTGTCAAGTTATCTGCTGGATGCTTGTGATTTGATTGTAGAGTTACAGATTTATAATAACTACAACTTATATAGTAACTGTATCTTTAAGCATATCTTATAAGTGTTTATATTTTTAAGTGTTTATATTTTGTAATGAATTTAGTATGCGAGAGAAAAAACAAATGAAAAATGAAATGCGCAAAATACGATAAATGTTTATGAAATAAGAAGAAAGTAAAATATAACAAGAACAAATAAGTATTTTATTGGCTCATCTCATCTCCGAAATACTTTTCATGTAGAAAATGCCACAAGAAATAGAAACGCGTTTAAAGTTGAAAGCTTACAGATGAAGACATTCGGAAATGGGAAATGAACAAAAGTCAATGGGCAATGCGAACAAAGTGTGTTGGATGAACATCGCATCTTTCACTGAATCATCATCAGCAAGCATAGGAATTTGCGAGTTTTATTGGTAGGAAAATTCCCATTTCATTCATTGAGTCGGAGTTTTGTGTATACATACACACCTGACCTTGCTGTCATCTAACAATAATAAAGGTAGTGAATCATTCGGTCTATTAGCAACCCAATTTCTTTTATGCAATAGTGAATACCTACTTGAGTCAGGTGTTTTCAGGTATCACAATTCGGTGTACATTCCTATTCAAGTTGGTCTTTCAAACCTCTACTGAACAGAACAGCTGATTCCTCAGGAATAAAGTGAATAAACTGTCATCTAAATATTTTGCGTAGACCCAGAGGTACTAAAAAAACATTGGCAAGCCGTTGTTCTGATATATTTGATTAAAATGTGTTATTCGTATCTGACTTCCAGGATTCTGCATAAAATTAACTCAATAGACACGATGCCTTCATCACTTTCAGCATCTTCTGAAGTCAAACCCCCTCCAGATCCACTGGGGTTGCTGCACGTGGATATAACAAAAGTGAAGAACTTGGTGTTCCAAGGAGGAAGTGTGAAAGGAGTTTCGTACGGAGGAGCCGTTGGAGCACTTCACAAAGCGTATAGACTAAAAGGTCTGCATTTGCACAAAGAGATTCTCAACATCGCTGGAACGTCTGCTGGAGCTATCACTGCTTTGGCTATGGCTGTAGGTGCAAATGTAGAAGAACTGGTTATGACCATGGGAAAAACTGATTTCAAATCGTTTCTTGACACCAAAGCATACGAAATTGTGTCTAATATAAGTTCCGAAACTTCAAGTGCTCTGCAGAATACTTCGGCTGCAATGGCAACTCTTCCGTTGCTCACGAGCAGTATGGGATTAGCTTCAGGTCAAGAAGTACTCGATTACTTGGAAAACTTTGTAAATGAACGGACTGGAGTTAAACACCTGACTTTCAAGGAATTACATGATTTGGTGCTAAAAGCGAGAGAGGAAGGGCAGAGGGATGGGGATAAAGGTAACTTTATAAAATTCTTTTGGCCATTCTGAGTTTGAGATAATTAAAATGATTCCTTATTTTTGCGTTTCAGATATTCAAAACAACAGTGGCCGATGCAAAGACCTTTACGTTGTTGCATACAACTTGACAACTGATCAGCCCCTTGTTTTCAACTATATGGACACTCCAGACGCAATAATATCAGATGCTGTGCGATGCTCCATGTCCATTCCTTATGTGTTTGTTCCCCACAAAAGTTACATTAAGAAGAAAGGTCCAAAGCCAGACGAATATGAACGAGTGGAAGCTTCCGAAGATTTGTGGATAGACGGGGGAATAACGGATAACTACCCCATACGAGTTTTCGATAAGCTGCTTGAGGCGAAGTATGACGAGACCTTAGGATTCTTCTTGGCGAGCAAAGTGGAAAAAGCCGAGTTTGAAGGAAAGCCTGTGGAGAAAACAGAATCGGTCCATCGGGAAATAAGAAACATTCTGGAGTATTCTAAAGCTGTGATAGAAACTGTGATATCATCTCAGCAAGTATCGGCACACAAGCAAAGTGGAGATACGAAGAGAACCATCTACATTGATCATTTGGGGGTTAGCATGATGAATTTCGGTATGAATATGGACGAAAAGAATGCTTTGATTGCGTCTGGATGGAACTCAGTTTGTGAGCGATTGGGAATGTCCCAGGACATTGGAAACTGCGAGGTTCTGTTAAAGCCGGAGAGAAAGCCGTCAGTTCAATCGATACACGATTCCTTTGATATCGACGAGGAAGGGACACTTACCAACAGTCACGGTGATAAATGCAGCATTGTTTAGACTAGTTAATGCGCTAAACAGCAAATCGTCTCTCCTACATGAAATTGCAGTGAAAATATAAAAATTAATTGATTCGCTAAAACGAACATGAGCAATAGTGCCTGCGTAGTTCAGATTTAGATTAATTAGATGAGATTTCAGAAAAGTATTCTGCAGCTTCAGCTATTCTCTACCTTTCGTTCAATAATTATTGCCGTGTTCCAGAGTATTGAATTTATCTGAAGTCCTCATATCACCAAGCCACACTCTAAATATAAATAAATAAATACGTGCAAAACTGTGTTAATTGCACATAGATGCTGTACTGGTAAAACGAAGCAATCAATTAATTCCCTCCAAAGCGTAACTGAAATGTAACATAAATCTAAATGTGTTTAGATTTGCTTTCGATTTCGTTTCAAATAAAAGCTACACTTTAAAGTGCTGTATTACCAAAGTAAAAGAAACTCAGTCTCTTCCCTTGATTCGTTCTGCTATTATAAAAGCTCCCACATGCTCAAACTCTCATAGATATCATCTGACTCACAATAAAAGTTGAAGACGATCTTTACGTGAATAGCAAACATGTTAATAATACACCCAAGCACAAGAACATCTCAAAGGTTACTGCATTACAGACATCCAACAATTAAATGCATTTTTGCCTGTTAACTGAACCCTTTCATCGCCTTGTGTTTCAACTCATGCATTGTTGAGTTACCTACTGAGATCTCTTGTCCTGAAAAGTGAGACTCTCAAGAGGATGAATTTGAGGGTTAGTTAACTTCTTGGGCAATACAAGATTCACAGAGCAGTCGTTTTCTCTTCTTTAAAGAGCAACTTTAACTGCTGAACCCCATGAGAGCTGGTGGTACTTCACAACCAAAGGTCAAGATCGTTCAGAAAGAAGGGACAGAGTTACACGTTATGTTACTTAAGCTACACGCTCAGTCTTTATTAGTCGTCCTTCGATAGTGAGAGTGGAAGCTGCATTGCTATCATATTCGCTGAGAGTAGTTTGGTAGTATTCAAATCATCATTGCTTGTAGTAGATCCCAACAGGAGTTTCGAATAGTAAAACCATAAGAAGACAAGACTAGAATCATTGAATCTTTATTTTAGACATACACACACACACACTCCTTATCATCAAACTTGTCTTTCTCTCCTTTCATGATTGCGTGTATGTTGATCTGCTGGTGGTTACTAAATCAAGGAAGAATTACTCATCATCTTTCCTTTCACTGTTGAATTTCTATTTCCGAGTATAAAGTCCTAGAGTCATATCGTCTTCTTATTCAATCCTAGTCCAGGGGTTGTGAGATCAAGTTGAAGGCTCTTATCTTTATTTTAGTATTTAACACGTAACGCTCTCTGAACAAAGATTCTTAACTCTACGAACGTGTTTATTGTTTACTTCACTCATTTCATAATACATTAAAACTACACGCACACATTTTCTATTTCTGTGAAGTTTCAATGATACGATTTAAGTACTATTAAAGTGAGAACTTAATCAGTGCATGGATATTTTTGGAAAGTGATTGGAGCAAACCAATAATTATTTCTTAGATCTCAACGGGTTTCTACAATATTTTGCTGGATCTCACTACTGGTAAGTTTTACATTGGGCCTAATAAATTGCTTTGAAACATAGATATGTGGTTTAATAGCTTGGTTTGAATAATGACTCTAAGGATTTGATACGATATAAAGTATAATTGTTTAATTGATTGTCATTATACTTACATTAGTAACACAGTCAACAGTATGAATTGGTAAATATGAATATTGCAAACAAAGATATAGAAAACATATTGTATTGTACTCATCTACTTTCGATTTCTAAATGTAATTAAACGTCGATTAATTAATTCAGGATTAAAATCGAAACTGACTTCGCACATGATTGGCAATCGTCCTAGGGAAGGACTCCACGAACTATAAGTAATTCTGCTTAGCACATTGTCTTCCTAGAAAGATGAAACAACATCTTTAACCAATCTTTATTTTCTCATTGACTTGAGAGTCTTCATTAACTTTTAACATCTAAACTTAATCCCTTGTTGTATATTAATTCATCGTTTCTAAAACAAGTTAAGTGGGTGCACTAGTCCGAAGTGCACAGTAGAAAGAAACAGTCATCATTAAATGACAAAAGACTTAACATTATAAGCTCTTCAGTCAATACACTTCTCATTCATTATTACTCCTGCCAGCTTCTGTTGTGCTTTGGTCGAGTTGGGAGCAAACTTTATTTTGATAGTGAAACCGGCTTCCTCTCACTTTCTACGTGCAACGTGACCCTAATTTGCTTATATGCAAAATGGTATTTGAAGTACACCTTCTGATGAACATATTCTGATCAATCCGTCTCTTGCAGATAGATAGGTATATATATTATACTACTTAGCATTTAGCAGTAGGTTCTTCCACGTTGCTTCAAATCACTGCCAAGTTGTGTCCCTACACAATTTTATAAACTATTCGATCCAAAATTCACTTTTCTTTCTGTATTCCCTTTCCGTCTCCTGTCTACCATTTCTTCGCCTAAAATATTTAAGTTCACTCATTGCAATGTGATGATACATTAATTACATCTCTAGAAGCATGCATGAGCCTCGAAATTCGATATGCGAATTAACTGGTATATTAATTTCTTGAATTAAATTGCCTTGAGCTTCATCGCATATTTGTAAGGCACATTATTATACACAGTACGCTTTCTGTTATATGAATGTGTTTTATTTACCCACGTAGCTTTCATCAAAAGCAATAATTCATTTAATTTAAACGCGACCCATCTGTGGTCCTGTCTAACTGCCTACTCTCAACAGAAGCAAAGTTAATTGTAACTTTACGCAAGTTTTGCAACAAGAAGTATGTAAAACTTAATTGTTTAAGTGGTTTGATTCATTTGACTTGGGAGAAACTTGCTAGAAATAAACTTTTGGGTGGAAAAGTGTCGATTACTCGTCACATACTAATTGTTAACTTTGTTGTATAATGAACCTGAGCAGGAGGCAAATTGGTGTGCAATTTGCATCTGATTGAGCTTAATAATTAGCATTAAATTAATTATTCATTAGACTTGTAACAGTTGCTCTAGAGTCATCTCAACAACATCCCAATGTCCCAACTGCCAACTTTCTTTCACGACTTCTTAAAGTAGTAATTAAGTAACTGTTGAAAAGAATGAAATTAGAGACTCCTCGCGGAGCAAAGGATTCAAAGGTAATTTGAATCGCTCGTGAGTTTAGTGGCAATAAGTGAGGAAAGATTGACGGTGTCCGTGTGCCGTTACGAAATAAATAAACGAGCTAATAACAAACTCTTACTTTATAGCTTTAAGGAGCTGCTACTGCACCTAACAATCGCATGTTTGTTGTCACTTTTACTTCCTTTTAAATCAGTGTGAATGACTTAATTCACTGAGCAAATGAACAAGTAAAAGTGTTTAAAGTAAATAGCATTCTAGTCCACGCTGACATTAGTTTAAGTTGGTATTACTTAAAACTTAGTATCACTCGCTAATGTAAATGAATTTACTGTGTCAGCAAGTTTAAAACGTGACGATGACTGACATTTTATCTCCGGAGAGATTTCTTAAAAGATAAGAAAGCATTTTGTACATTCTGAAGAAACATCTTTGTTCATGAGAGGAATTTATGATTAGCTGGAGGACTAACTAAGAAGGATTTCGCACAAAATTTCTTTTTTAATTTTCTTGTCCTCCTTCTAGTAATCCTATGTACAATGGACTATGGTGTGTCAAGGCAGGCAAAAATAACGTGTGTGTGGACTTGAATGTCCAACTATAACAACAGAGTTCAGGTACTTTATTTTTACTTGGATTTAGAATAATTCGCATATCTTCTTGCATTTCTAAATGACGACCTATGAATTTCTCTGAATTGCATTCTCCTCCATCAATTTCACAATATAGAATGCAATCGAAACAAACGATGATCTGTCAAGAGGTCCTTCACAGAAAATACATACATTTTTGGTCATTACATGCACTAATAACCAGATCAGATATGCTTGACGCTTCATTTTGTTAGGCAGAGCGAATCAAACTTTTGCTTGGGATTTTTACAACGCCTGCAGCACGAGGATGGAGGATGTGCGTGCTAAAGTGACAAGCTGTAGAAACAGATTTGTTGGAATACTCGCGATGACGACTAGGTTTAGTGATAACCTGCATTCGGGGTGTGATTCTTAGAAAGGTGTGTGAGTGAGTGAAGTTTGCCACGCTGCAAAGTATTACTACAACTCTCGATTAAATTGAAAGTGAGTTGAATGTGAAATATCGGAGGGTAGCGCACTTTCGCTTCACGTTGTCTTTAGGGTTGTCATTAAGGAGGAATAAAAACCAATATAAGGTTTCGAGAGAGACGATTTATGGCTTTAAAAAATTGCCTTAAGGTTTTTCCATGCACGAGCTAACACACACACAACATAGCACATCACATGCGGCCTTGTGAGACCTTGCACATAACTTTTTAAGCACACATACAAATACATCAATTGACATTGACATCATCACCATTACCACGATGATGGGAGATTTGCCACAAAATTAATGCAAAATAAGGGAAATTTTGTGTAACAAAAAATGCTTGTTCAGCCAGATTTTTTGGAATAGTCGAATTTCTGGTTATATATTAGTAATTAGTGTTATCAAAGATATTTTCTATTCCTTAGGTAAATGACTCCATCACCATCGATGGGGTAAAAGTAACTATTCCGTAAAGGGAAGCAGTTTTAGAAGGGTTGTTGGAGGTTTAACAAATTTTCATGTTTTTCGTAATGCTAGTAATTTAAAGTGTCTAATTATACACGACAGGAGGAAATTGCACCGCCGTTTAGAATTAAACTAGCTTACGTTGAAGTATTGGAGTTCATTTGGCCTAAACTTGTGAGACAAGGCAATTTTGACAGCGAAAGTATTTAGCGCTATATATGCATCTCATTACAATTTGTGTTTAGTTTATAGTAAAAAGTACAAAAATTGGGGAGGCAAAAACACAACAAACTATAATTAAAGTGCACCTTCCTCCGTTAACTTTTACTAAAAGTTATTATTATATTATGACGAGAGATTGCATGTGAAATAATGTGAATTGAATGTGACAGGGTTTCGGCCGACTTGGATGTAACGCTTGCAGCAAGCTCACCAGATTCCTATTACATTTTTTTGTTTTGTACACTTTACATATACATGATCTTGATCTTTCTATACAATTGTATTAGTAATTCAGCAGCAGCAGTGGTAGACACTCAACCATAATGAATGGGTACGTGGGATTCGTGAAAAGAAAGAATTAAGTCGCTCTGTTGTTGAGACTTTGATTACAAATTTTATTGTTTCGTGGTGGTAATAAATGCTACCTTACAATATCAATGCGAGTGCCAATCTTGCTTCCTTTAAATTCTATAAGTTCTCTCTTCCTGTTAAGGATGAAAGTGAACGTGAAATAATAAATGTGTTTCTGGTAATTTGTTGATTGCTCCCAAATTATTTAAGAGTTGTGTGATAAAAGAAACTCAGAGTTTTATTATTTGTAGAGGAATCCTTAGAAGATGTGCTGCCTACATAAACTTTCTTCTTACATCTTTAAATGTTTTACTACTGATAATAGGTGTCAAGTCAATAGAGTTAGTGAAGGTCAGAAAACTTGCGTGAATAGCAAATGGATTTTAAATGAATGTAAGTAGCTGGGTAATAAATGTTTACTATAATTTTAACAGAATTCAATCAGCAATTAAAGGAAAACAGGTGTATCGAAAATCAAAACAATATTTACACGCCAGAGATCGCAGAATACCATACATATGTACTGTTGACTGTTGTTACTTCATTTTGTCTTATCATACTTGAAGTAAAAGTTAAGTTTTCATAATTCTAGTTCTTTTAGTTCAGGTAGGGATTACATCGCTACAATGCACTATTACTTCTATCTGATCAAATGTACTTGATATCTACAAAAAGTATTGCGTGAAAGAGAAATGTATTCTCTACTTGCTGCGTATCATCAGCTCTTCCCATATAATAAAAGCCAAGTCAAGTTTGAGTGCCAAGATTGAGCAGTTTTTATTTATTTTCGATTCCTATCTGAGCTTATCACCAGTCTGGTCAAGTTGAGCGAGCGTCTCACTGTAAACTTCTGTGTACTTGAAATTGTAGAATTGCGAGTAGCTACTCTCCAAAGACTCATTGATTGATGTTCTTTGTGAACCCATAAAGCTCATTGATACATAATTTACTTCTAAACAAAGATGATTAGAGTTAGACACAAGGAAGGTTTCACAAAATTTGATGAAGGTGCAACGACACTTGCCGAATTCTAGTTCTTGCAGTATGGTCATTCTAATTGGTGATGGAGTATTAGGAAAGTTTCTAGTTGGAGTTGCACCTAACCACTCAAGTTCGTCTGAAAGACAGGATTGTAATTACTTTTAAAATGCATGCGAGCAAATCATATGTATCGCTTCTGTCTCCTCAATTCTTCTGAGATGAGGGTAATAATTACAGCTTATCATAAAAGTCTGCCTGTAGCTTGAAGCCAATGGTTTTGTTCACACCTTAGGTTCCGTGTGAAAGAATTAAGTGACAAGTAGGTGAAATGAAAGACGATAAATAAGTCCATTAATTTAATAAACCGACCCTTTCAGCGTGCAAAACAGATCAATAACAATTTAGTACATATTGGTCACAGTCAATCAGCAGGATACAAATTAATCTTTAAAGTCCTTTCAACAAGTACCACATCAAGGCGTTTTTATACCTTGCAGCCCTGTATGACTATGGGATGATGATGATGTTGTCAATCTGTAAAAAATTGGAATTAGTGGGCCACTAAAGATCTAAACTGGTATTAAATATCTCGCAGGTATTCAGGCTTTAATTTTTTGAGTTTGGAAAAACATGAAGCATCAATTGAATAGCACTACTAGAATTCTATCGATTTACTTCATCTCATAATGAAAACACACACATTAAAAGTGTTAGTTGTGTTCGAGTTAGTTTTTCTTGAGGTAATAGTTAGGGCATGAAAGGATTCAGAAACCATTTAAATTGTCCTGAGAAAAAATGACAGGATGATAGTACACAGTGAAACAGTGGCGATAATGTTGGTAGGTTAATAAAGCAGAGTCACTGCAGAATGACTGTATAGGTACACCGTGGCGTGCTTGGGGTTGATCCTTTGCGAGAGTAAAAGTGACAGTTGTTTCGTTCGTGAAGAATTGGAAAGTGTAATGATGCTTTTTTACAATAAGAAACTATATTATGAAGTACTGAGACTGCGACGAGAAGAGATGCACACAAGCCACAAGTTACATGCGAGACAATAATGCTCATAGCTTTCGCATTCAAGTTTCAAGGGAAGTGTACGTCATTTAGCATTGCATTTCAAACATTCAAACTTTGTTCAAGGACCATCAATAATCCTCTCTGAGAGGGTCGCTTCGTGTCATCGTGTTTTCGGGAGTGGCTGTGTAGCAAAACACTAGACGAAAAATTGTCTTTTCTTTTTCCAATAAAAGTGTAATCTCATTGTGTTTCTTGATGTCACTGAGAGATTGACAATTGACTTTGCTAACCGTACATCTTGTCTATAAGTGACTGATGGACCATGACAAAGTATATTGGCCAAATGTCACTCTCATCCTGTCTAGTCCATGCGAATTTCCCTGCGATTTCAAATTACACTTTGATACACCTTTAGTCTCAAGTGCATTTGAATTCACACAGATTATTCATTTCAAGATCTCATTGTGTAGTCTCACTGAGTAATTACCCATTCAAAGAGACTCAATGTTTGTTGAGTGAAATGTAAAAAGTGTTGTGGGTTTTTTGCAGCTCCGACTTGTACTCGACCACTAGACTACTTTCCAAATATTGAGAAATCTGGATTCCTTTGGTCATCTTGTTAATTCTAAGCTGTGTGGGAATCTCTCGGTTGTGTGTGTGCGAATGGAGTTCATTCTTCAGACGTGTCTTAATTCAATACAAACTAATCTGAAAAAATAACGCCATTCTCGGGTATTTCGGGCTAAATTACTAAGGAATTGGAATATTCAGAAGATATTGTGCGATTCGAACAAAGTGGAAGACAAGCCAAGTCAGGACGAGCGTGCTTGGAGATTCATGAGACTGAACCCCGTAGGGTATCATGCGGTACTCTTCCTTCATCTTTCTTGTGGGTGTGTTCAGTTTGTCTCACTCTTGGATTGTGGGTGCGCCTAGAAGAACCAGTAAGTATCTTACAAACCTTAACATTGATGTTTCACCTACGGCTATTGAAGTTAAAAAGTTCTCAGATACTAAATTCAAGCGTACAATGGTAACTAAAAATCTTTCAATAATTTGCAGGTAGACAAGACAGCTCATCATTATACTTTCCTCGGTTATTCCCTCGTGTCTTTCCATCTGGAATAAGTTGTCCTGGTGGAGGATGTACATTAGCTATTCTATGTTGGCTTACTAGAACAGGATGTCAAAGCACGTACGTTTTCTTAGTATAACTAACAACTATCAAGATACGCTTCAACATGCAAATGTTTTCCAGGGCATCGTCAACAAATTCCTATATTTCAACAAGGCAAGATCACCGGAGGGCAGAACCAATTGAATCTAATGACATTTCAGTGTCTGACTATGAAGTTGGTATGTCCAGACCTGGAGAAAATAATAAAAACTTAATGCTAAAGATATTTCCATCCTTATCGCAGAATGTGGAGTTCAAAAAATGGTCGCCCAGAAGCGAATCATCGGAGGACAAACCGCAACATTTGGGGAACTCCCTTGGCAAGCGCACATAAGAATCTCAGGATTCCAGTGTGGAGGTGTTCTTGTTAACCACTACTATGTTGCCACTGCAGGTTCGAAAATTATTGATTTGAGACTTAATCGATAATTTGATACTCAGGTGTTAATTATATTTCTCTCCTTCCAGCTCATTGCGTCCACCGAAGCAAATTATCAGACATTACCATTTATCTGGGGGAACATGATACCAAAGATACTGGAAGATGGCTTGAGCCTCTACCTGAAGAATCCTTCGCTGTTGTTGAGCGAATTATTCATCCGAGATTTAAATACATGTTGACTCAACCGGACAGGTATTATTAAAGACTTCACGCTATGAATCCAGGAACATAATTAAGCTTATTATAATTATTTCAGATTCGATGTCGCTTTGCTGAGACTTCACAGACCAGTCCGATACAAGGCCAACATTTTGCCAATCTGTTTACCACCTGATGACCCAACCTTTCCTAATGCAATGACTGTCGGTGTTGTCTCTGGTATTTAAGTAGTTTTACAAACGACTTATATAGTCACCCCCAAAGTCTCATATTCCTTGAGATCATTTTTGTGTAAGTGACAGATACAAACTAAGCTTATGTTTCAGGATGGGGGAAGACGACTACTTCTTATGGTACAAAAAGCAATTATCAGTCGTAGCTTGGATGACATCGGGTTCTGAAGAGCCTATGATATTCACTTTGCACTATTATTCATTCTTCACTAATTTTCTCATAAATGGCTTGCTTCTAAGGTGTTTTTCAATTGTTGTAAACAGGCAAAACTGGAACCAACGTGTTGCAGAAAGTCCTTGTGCCTGTGATTCAAAATGATGAATGTCGCAGATGGCACAATCAAAAGCACATTCGAGTTGAACTACACGATGAAATGTTTTGTGCCGGTCATAGGAATGGTTTGATGGACGCGTGTTTAGTAAGTTTACCAAAGTACTACACTTCAGCAGAAGCTTCCGGGTGATTTCAATAATTTAATTTGAATTTTATCGAACACAGGGTGACAGTGGAGGTCCATTGATTACAATGCACGAAGGTCGATGGACACTCGCCGGTATCACCTCAGCCGGTTTCGGATGTGCAGTTGACAGACAACCTGGAATTTATCATAAAGTCTCTACAACAGCCAGGTGGATAAGAGCTCAGATATCTGCGAGATGATTTATATGACTTTTGCAACCCGGTGCAAAATACCTCTAATAGTATTGACCAACTTGCACACGAGTTTTTTAATGCAGATTACAATTATACGAGATTCGTCTTTTGTAACAAAGAATCTCGTCGAGATTTAAGTTATTTTTGCTAACATGTAACGATATCTTCCATCAAGTATTATACGAGTTCATCTGTTCATCTGTTATGTAATTTTAATTATTGTTTCCTTCGTCTACCTATCTGTTTCAATGTAGCCACTACTTAATTATGGTTACTTGTTATTAACGCAGTAAAGATACCCGTATTCTTCGATATTTTTGGATGTTTTTACTTTTAATTATCATCAGCTTGCATCATTTACGGTTATTTGTCACTTCCATCATCTTTTGAATTCCTGTACAGTACCCCATGCCGTATCTACCTGACTATTGAGGTTATTTTTAATAACAGGATCACAGCAAAACAAAACTGTGGGTATACGGATGCATGGATATAATACTGTGTGTTTCAGAGATCCATGGTCAATCCACAACATAACATACAAGACAACGGGAAACCCAGCAAAATAACAAACCGCATGTAAAATTAGATGCTCCAGAATAGTCACTCACAATAATTCAATATTTAATCACAGATCATTCATCCTTACCGGGATTCCTCTTGAGTCTGAAGTTGATTTACTTAATATTCATATTCTATACATTAATGGGGAGTTCCCAGCAATCAATCAGTACTTCAAAATGAAAGACCCGTTGCCCGTGTTATCTCCAGAATAGCCAATATTGTGTCACTCATAATGACTTACACATAATAGCAGCTTCAATATACTGTTTTACACAGACATGTTAATAACTGAAGCTGTCACATACTTCATCTGAGCAATTCTGATGTTGCAATTAAATAAACACAATATAAAGTATTTTGATTAAAGGTTTTCCCATGCACGCTTACCTTAAAATGTTAAACACTAACCACGGAAGTTATGGATAAGATATATGAAATGGTAAAATAGTAATCGTGATGACTTCACTTCATTTAGCAACATTGTGTGTGGGAAATCACTGATAGGTAAAAATCAATTTGAAATTCCCCAGGTTTGTAAACCTCAACTTAGCTGTTATATGAACACCAAAAATATCAAATCAACCTAGGCCTTTGAATTACAGGATTCCCTGCGAGATAACCAGACCAGTATAAAAGCTATGGATTCTGCTGGAATTAAATCAGTTCGGTATTGGCTTCATCAAGCAAATTACCTACTAACAACATCTACTACAAAACCTTTACTTCGCTCTTTGCAAACCTTGCAAATCCACTAAACTATCAAAATGGTTGCACAAAACGTGGAAGCTCAAGTAGTCTTCGAGGAAGACCCGGTCTTGGAGACCAGTTACCCGAGGATTCCAATTCCTGAGTTGGAAACCCTCAGTGCTTGTGAGTTCCTCTTGGAATCTGCAAAACAAAA